>JAQBSW010001181.1:0-146008 GCA_029291075.1 Eudiplozoon nipponicum | reverse complement strand
TCGGAGGCAAGTGTCCAAAAGCTTTGTTCAAGTCCGGTGGAGGGGTCGATGATCTTTTGATTGGCAAGATCAACAATGAGCCGAAATTTTAGAAGGAAATCAAGGCCTATTATATTATGTGAGACCTTGGCAATGATGAAGTTGTGGGAAAATTCACGTCGTAGACCTATGTTGAGTGTGCGGTATTGGCAGCCATAAGTTGGTATGGGCTCGCCTGTAGCTGTTGCGAGAAGAACGCCTAGCGACATCTCGGCCATTGAATCACCTTTGAGAACTGAGACTGCCGCACCTGTGTCTACGATGAACTCTTCGCCAGTTTTGAAATCAAGAAGGTGCAGAAGTTCGTTGGGCTGTTTGGCCGGGTCATGCAAACAAGTAGGCTGGTGATTGCGACCGGCATTGTCTGTTTGGTTCTCTATGTGAAAAATTCGGCGTGGACGAAAAGAGTCGACAGGGATGTCGGATTGTAGTTGGCTTCTTCCCTGTAGCGCCGTTGATCCGGATGCCGTTGATGTGCAGAAAGTACGGTCTTCTACTTCCTGCGCCAGACGTTTCCCGATACTGATGCACCCTTGTGCCTGCGGTCTGTTGTCCTCTCCGTCAGCTGTGGAAATTGACACTCATTCGGAAATTCTTCGGAACGACAAAGACAAACTTTGCAAGCATATAAAACTTCTGGTGGTTACAACACCAGTTCTTTGGAGCATATTTATTAAAGGATTGCGGAGATCTCGATCGCCGCCTACCATTATAATTTGACTTGGAAACGAATTTTGGTCGAGCATCTACTTGATTTATCTCGGATTTGGTAATGGCCAATCCTTCTAGAACTTTGGCCATGTTCGCCACTGTTCTCTCTTAAGAGGAGATTCTATCATCTTGCGGGGGTGAAGAAAAGGATGATGGATTCATTTTGGGTTCCAAAACCCTATATTCTAACTCACATCTCTCAGATAAGTCATCTATAGAGAAAGTGTTGGGGAGCTGTCTGGAAAAGAGTTTTAATGTTTGGGGAAGATTGTTAATAAAAACAACCTTAGCCTCATGGTCAGAAATGTTGGTATTATACCAACGTTTCCGTAATTCCCTCAGTATTTCTATGGGGCCAAGATTTGGCATATCTAACTGCGCATATTTGTCTATTATCTGCTCAGTTTCAGTGGGTCCAAGCAAGGATTCTACCTCGTTTTGTAGGCCCAAAATGGGATTAGGTAGCTCCCTAATGGCTTTAAGCTTAGGATAAATCCGTCGCTGCAATTCAGAAGGTAGTTTAGCAAAAACCTTCGACAGCTTTTGATGAGTGTCATAATCAGGAAACGGGGAGAAAGCGGAGTCTAGGCGCATAAAGAATAGTTCGCTATCTCCATCCCAAGAAGGAACATCAATATCTAAAATTGGACCTGACATTCTAACAATCTTACGGGATCTTAAAAGCATAAATTTATAAGTAATATGAAAATATATAAATATACTTTAACGAAACGCTTACCCACAAACAGCTTCCACAGTTGAATAAGCGCAGAACAAAAAAGTCACTGTTTCCAAAAATCCGAAATTGAGCTTGTCGAGTACGTACGGTGCCGTTTCGTACGTTGGAAAGGTAAACAGAGGCCCCGTTGGCCTTTGATGACAATGTACCACAAATCCACGAATATATACCCAACAGATTTCCGAGAAAACCACGATCAGGGTAAAGAAAACACAAATGTCAATCTATTTATCCCAAATAGATGAAAAAGGAAGTCAATTTTATTTATACCAAAAAAATCAGAATAATAATCAATATCCTGGCGCGGTCGCCAATTTTGTAAACGCCCCGGCTTCAAGTAAATGCCGTACGACGTTACAAACTCGGTTAAGGTGCTCTGAATAGAGATTAGTTACTGATATGGGGGCCCTTAAGAGGGCCTGGTAATGCGTTCTCTGAAGTCTTCAGAGTTGAAGATGTCCTAGAGCCTTGGGTGGACTCTGGTTGAGTTGTCGCTCCCGTGGTTGAGCTGTAATCGAGTTGTGGATAGTGTCCTGCAGGTCCTGCACTCAATTGGCTCGTCTCTCCGGTATCCCGCAACAAGATGAATCACGGATGTAGTTAGTTGTTGGTGAAACTATCAAATCACCAGCGTAGGTATTGACAGCCGACAGAACGCACACGCGTGAAGCAGGTAGAATGCAAATGCCACAACTGACTTGCATGGTAAATTACCGTGCTTAAATAGCATGCAATATGTCTACTTGCACACTATTGGTTAAACGTGGTTAAACGGCAATTTCGCTTTTTTCTCATTGGTGCAACGTAAATAAATTTGAATTTAATTTACGCAATATGTCGGCGATTGATTTGTGTCGTTACAATACTTTAATAGACTTATATTGACAGCTCGCAGGCCATTGGTTAACGGCAAATTTCGCTTGGGTCTGATTGGTGCCGCAAAATTATATTTGAATTTCACATACGAAATATGCCAGCGATTTATTTTTGAGGCGTTACACTGGCAGGGTAAATTCACCGTGCCCAAATAGCCTCAAATCAAAACCTCACTTTCCATTGGTTATCGGCAAATTTGCTTGTTTTTAATTGGTGCCGCGTAAATTGAATTTGAATATAATTTACGCAATATATAGGCGAATTGATCTTGAGTCATTGCACGTCCTTATTCTGTCCATACAAATTTGTTTGAAACGCAATTTTTGCGATTTTTCGAATTTGCGCCTGCCTATCATTTTAATGAGCTCACTTCGGAACTTTGATTTGGTCTATGATTTTTTGATACAACGTAAGCTTTTATGTGAATTAACTTGATCTTTGATTCTCGTATTTGTATTTTTAGGATTTTAATTTAATATTGACTGTTTCATTAAGATGTAACACTCGTTTTACAAATATATGACATATGATTTAATGTGCTGTAATGTGTAGAGGCCCTTTGGTCATTACCAAGAGAGACTCTGAGATGCCAGTTCGCTAGATGTCCTAATATTCACAGTAGAGTCTGAAATGCCTACATTGTTATCTGTGTCAATAAGATTTAAATCCATTAGGTCCTGCCCTAAATGAAATACATCTTCTAATTTAATATCGGCATTCATGATCAAGAATTATGATACTTAAATTGACACTTACTTGAGGCGTTTGGAAGGTGAGAGTTGGAAAGCTATATCTTCAGCAATAATCTGCTTTGATGTGTACGTGACCCACAATAATAAATAAATTACCTGTTCCAAGACTCCTCCTCAGTGTTATATTATATCAAAACACAAGGCAAGTGTTGAAAGATGTTTATTGAATAATGTTGTAATCATTTATTATGGAGAGAAATGTTAAAATTTAGCAAACGAAAATCTACAACCAGCTCGGAAGCACGATACTCAAAAACTGATAAATGAACGATTCGTAAATAGTTAACTTCGTCATTTGTTTACTAAAATAATTAAACATAGTTTATAGAAATGTCATTGCTTAGTGCTACGTTTGCATAGCAACGCAACGTGTAAATAATGTCGGAGGAAATATCTTCCTCTACATACACCACCTTCTCAAAAAAAAGAGAGGAACGACTAATAGTAGATGTAATCATCGTTCTTCGGCTGACGATGTATTCTTCCAGAACGAGTTGTGCATATTGGCGCACCTGTCGTCGTCATCTCGCCCGGTACAACATTCGCTGGTTCTTCAAAATCATCTTGTATCGACAAATAGTTTTCATGCTGTGGTTCAGTAGAATAAGATTTTGCTATGTTAGACAATGGTCCTTCAGAGTTCTGCATTTCATTATGTGCCTGCATGATGGGATTGCACACCTCAGATTCGCCCATGGAACGGTCATTCAACGCATCTTTTGATTCGGTCACACCGTCAATCCAGATAAACTGGGGAATACAGCGATCCAACGTAACACAATCCTCAATGCCATTTATTTCTATGATGACATTCTTATCAGTCATCCTCTTGACCTTGTATGGTCCTTTGTAAAATGGTGTTAGGCAGTTCTTCCTATTCTCATTAGTAATATAAACATGCGATGCCGATTTTAAATCAGAGGACACATAGCATTTAGTTTTAGGTTTTCTAGTTTTGGTTGGGGCCAAACGACACATCTTGTCTCTAAGTGCTCCTACAAACCAATCTACATAACTAGAAGCCCAATCAAGACTACTTGGAGTTTCAATTAGAAGATCTCCAGGCAACCTTAATGGTTCTCCATAAACTAATTCTGATATGGAAGTTCCTAATTGTGCCCTATATCTGTTGCGCATGGCGAGTAGTACTATAGGAAGATCGTGTATCCAGCTTGTTCCACTAGTACACCTTAATGCAGCTTTCAGTTCACGATGTAGCCTTTCTACCATCCCATTTGCTCGTGGATTATACGCGCTAGTATGAATTATAGTGATTCCCATGATGTTGAGAGATCTTACGAAAAGCTCTGACATAAATTGACTACCACGATCACTAGTGACCTTTTCCGGAACACCATAACGCGATATCCAATTATGTAGAAACGCGAACAAAACTTCTTGTGCAGTCATGTCTTTTAAAATCGCCACTTCAAATTGACGACTAAATCTATCTACCATAGTCAGCAAGTATTTGTTTCCGTTTACTTCAGGCATCTCAACAATGTCTATGTGTACGTGTCTGAACCGTCCATTTGGTATTCCAATGTTCTTTATCTCGGTTCTGGTATGTCTCCACACCTTACACGTTTGACACTTGGTACAGGCTCTTACCCATACCCGTATATCTTTAGACATATGTGGCCATACGTATCTGTCGTTGATTAATCGTATGGTGGCTTTAATGGATGGATGACCCATGTTATGTAATACTTGGATAATCTTGGCCCGTAACTCCAATGGCACATATGGTCGTGGTTGACTTCTAGATGTTTCGCATAACAACCACTTGCCACTTATGAGCTTACGCACATATCCTGGTCTTTTGGACAAAACCAATGTAAAGGGATCCAGTCCTTGCGCTTCTTCGATTTGACTAACGAAATCGTGCATTGATTCTTCTAAACTTTTCAAAGGACCTTCAAATATCGTATCGACATCAGCTTCATTCGGTCGGCTTAGTGCATCTGCTACCACATTCTCTTTACCAGCAATATGAGACACAGTGAAATCAAACTCTGCTAACCGTGTTATTTGGGAATTTACTCTACGAGAGTAATTAAGCCTAGCTGTTTTACCAAGTATGCTGATCAATGGCTTATGATCGGTCAATAACTTAAACTTGTGACCATCTAAGTAATGCTCGAAGTGTAACACTGCGGCATACACGGCTAGAAGCTCTTTGCCAAACGTATCATAACGTTTTTCTCGATCAGTAAGCTTACGGCTATAAAACCCAATCGGTTTTACTACGTCCCGATCTCTTTGCTGTAGCACTGCTCCTAATGCAACATCTGATGCATCAGTGATTAGTTCGAAAGGTTTTTCCCAATCTACAGGTGCTAATGTGGTTACGTCACTTAACATATCCTTGGCCTTTTGGAAATTTTCTCGGTCTTCTTGACTCAAGATGATAGGCCAAGACTTCTTGATCGTGCTCTTTTCAAGAGTGAGATGGCTTGTTAACGATCCAAGAATTCCGGCTAGACCTGGAATGAATCGACGATAATAGCTGATCATGCCCAAGAACCTTCGCAACTGGCGTACAGTTCTGGGTTCAGTTACGTCCTTAATGGCTTGGACCTTATCTTCCAAAGGCTTAATTCCGTCTTTGGAAAGTATATGACCAAGGTATTTAACTGAAGAGCAACCAATATTACTCTTATTAGGTTTGACCACTAATCCATATTGTTCCAGCCTGGTCAAAACCGTTTCCAAATGCGTGCGATGTTCGTCTCGTGAACGACTAAAAATTATTATGTCATCTATATATACTCTCGCAAATGGACAATTCTGAAGGATTTCTTCAGCCAAACGCTGGAATGTCTGACTGGCGTTTTTCAAACCAAAAGGCATTCGAAGAAATTCATGCGATCCCCCTCCTGGAAATCTGACTGCGGTGAGTGGTATCGAACTTTCTTCCATTGGTACCTGATAGTACGCTTTCTGGAGATCTAAAGTTGAATAAACCTCATATCCCATTATATCTCGGAGCAAAGTACTCTGGTTAGGGAGAGGATAAGAATCACCCTTCGTCACTGAGTTTAATAGACGATAATTCCCACAAACCCTCCATTGACCCGGTTCAGGTTTGGGAACTACCACTATTGGGGAAGCAA
The DNA here is from genome assembly GCA_029291075.1 of Eudiplozoon nipponicum. Classification (NCBI taxonomy): domain Eukaryota; kingdom Metazoa; phylum Platyhelminthes; class Monogenea; order Mazocraeidea; family Diplozoidae; genus Eudiplozoon; species Eudiplozoon nipponicum. The sequence goes on along the minus strand of JAQBSW010001181.1, from coordinate 139,775 downwards.
AATTGGAATTTGACCTTCTACAAATCCCCTCTTCGCGCAATTGATAAAATTCTGACACAGCTACTTGTTGCTTGTGTCGTGCCAATGGTTGAGCCTTTGGTGAACAAGGTAACGGAGCTACCAATTCTATCTGGTGTTCTACTCCTATTTTCAAACCTATCTTTTTGGCACTAAAAGGTTGAAACACTGCTAGGTGCTTCTCGATAATATCGGCAAAGTCATGTGCGACTGTTGGACGAGGTAAGAGGACTGTTCTAACTGCCGACACGTTAGACTCATTATTTATTGATGTCCCTACGCCTTCTGTGATAGTCCTAGCCTTGGGGTCTAATGCCAGCTTGAAATGTGTCAAGAAATCCATGCCAATGATATGGTCCTTGACATCGGCTACTAGAAAATTCCATAGGAAAGAAGATTTCTGGCCTAATGTTACCGACATTTCTTTCATCCCTTTTACTTCAATCGGACTACCGTTAGCGGCCCATAGTTGATAATCAAATGTGGGGCAATCTGCTTCCACCACGTCTGACCTAACTATGCTTACCTCAGCACCCGTGTCTATGAGAAATTCTAATCCAGATAATTCATCCTTAATAATGAACTTGTTGCTGGACACTCCGGCAATGTTTTCAAGATCCCCGCTTAGTGAGAATCGGACTCTCTTGCCTTTTATCTCGGTGCTATTTGTACTAGTCGCCTCCTTTGCTTTGAGTATGCCTTTTAAAGGCATTTTGGTATATCTGGGAGCCTTTGCAATGGAACCCCCCCTACGGCTCCTACTAGCGGGGGTTTCACTAGTATTCCGGTAGCTTAGACCGGGCTACAGGAAGAGTATTTCCTTTCAATTGGGGACCACCCAACTTTGGAAACGTGCATCCCTCCTCCTGACACTTTCCAAACTCGGCGTATTTACGATGCGAAATGCACCACTCGCGTTGGCCTTGAACACCCTTACGCGATTCGCCCCTCCGATGCTTGGAAGTTGAACTTTGACTTCGAGAATTCAGCATACCTCTGTTGGAACGTCCTTTATTGTTTTTTATCCAACCAACATCCCTGCGGAAGGTACTTAATTCATTCTCTACGGTCAGGAGTTTCTCTGAGAGTTGTCTGAGTTGCTGCTCCAGGCGTGAATCTGCTATTACTGCATACACCATAGGTTCCATCTGACGAAACACTTTGTCGATCCTGGCGTGGTCGCCAAAATTTTGTAGAGGCCCTTTGGTCATTACCAGAAGAGAGACTCTGAGATGCCAGTTCGCTAGATGTCCTAATATTCACAGTAGAGTCTGAAATGCCTACATTGTTATCTGTGTCAATAAGATTTAAATCCATTAGGTCCTGCCCTAAATGAAATACATCTTCTAATTTAATATCGGCATTCATGATCAAGAATTATGATACTTAAATTGACACTTACTTGAGGCGTTTGGAAGGTGAAAGTTGGAAAGCTATATCTTCAGCAATAATCTGCTTTGAAGTGTACGTGACCCACAATAATAAATAAAATTACCTGTTCCAAGACTCCTCCTCAGTGTTATATTATATCAGAACACAAGGCAAGTGTTGAAAGATGTTTATTGAATAATGTTGTAATCATTTATTATGGAGAGAAATGTTAAAATTTAGCAAACGAAAATCTACAACCAGCTCGGAAGCACGATACTCAAAAACTGATAAATGAACGATTCGTAAATAGTTAACTTCGTCATTTGTTTACTAAAATAATTAAACATAGTTTATAGAAATGTCATTGCTTAGTGCTACGTTTGCATAGCAACGCAACGTGTAAATAATGTCGGAGGAAATATCTTCCTCTACAAATGTATGGAATCGAGGAATATAGCACAATAGAATAGAATATCTTTATTTGGATTCAAACCACACATGTTCCATCAAATAATAAAATTGTAAAATGTACAATGTATAAAAAAGTTATCACATCACATAAAATTGTGCAATTAGTCTCATGTAGATAAGTATATCTCACTAGTTGTACTGTACAATACATCATCAAAATAGGAAAAATTATGGTATAATTCGAGTGTAATATTAAGCAAAAAATTGAGAACCATGACTAGCAATTGATTGTATGTATTGTTGACTAACATGATGATATAATGCATAAAATTTCAATTTTAATAATACAAAACTTGGAAATAAAAATCTCAAGAAATTCTGTTTCCGATAATAATTATCCTTGTCTTTCATTCAACCATGAGAAAGTATTATCATAATCAAAATAAAAAATATCAGCATGATTGTAGACTTTTTCTAGTTCAGTAGATAAAAATTTAAAAGACATCTTAGATGGAGGCATTTCCCAAAGCCCCTTTGGCAATTGGTTATAAATTTTATAGATTTTCGAAAAAGAGAATAACTTGCTCGCAACATTCCCCACCAAAGGAGGAGATATTGCAAAATGTCCAGATCTAGTTCCAACTTCATGACTCTTTCTTATCGGAGTCATATAGGCACCAGTCCACTGGTTCAAATGGAAAGCTTTTATGCAATAGCACATCGTCCGAAACCACAAAGATTGCAATGATACAAACTGTAATCTAGAGACGTATATAGTGCAGGAGATAGGACTAATTTGTTTCACAACTTTTCTTTGTACAGCTTCTATCTCATTGGACAAACCCTTTTTAATGGATTCCAAGTAGCGACAGCATATTATAGTATCGGTATAATCCATATTATATACATTTTAAGTTTTATGTCATTCGATAAGATATTTCGATTTATTAGTGCCCATCTCTTCTTGGCACTGCCTACTATACTTTCAATATGTCTCTCAGCAGAAGCTGTACATGGAGTAGTTATGCCTAAATCCTTTATTTCTTGCAGAAGTTTAATCTCAAACACATCATTAATCACAGCATCATGGAAATAAACATAATGAAAGTTTGTTCTGTTACCTATTTTTAAAGCTCTCGTCCTTTTATTGTTTATTATCAGCCCTAGTGTAATCAAATATCTACTCAAATCATACAACTCTAATGTCACATTATTTTTGGAGAATTCGACTTTTTTTGGATCAATTGGGAAGATTATTTTTAAATCATCAGCGAATTTGCAAACTCGACCGTTAAGGATCCTAGTTTCCAAATTTGCAAATACAATTTTAATTAAAATTGGCCCCAAGCTTGATCCCTGTGGAACTCCACTCGTTACTCGTTTCGATTTTGATATCAAATCGTTTACTTGAATACTCATTTGTCGATTATATAGATAGTATTTAAGTAATCTAGAAATATTCGGATCGATATTCAACAAACTAATCGCATTCAAAATAGCATCAAAAGATATAGAGTCAAAAGCTTTTGAGATATCTATAAATACAATTAATGTATCTAACTTATTCTCATCTAATGTAATTACATGTTTCCACATAGAAAGCATATTAGTAGTTGTCGATCTATCTTTCGTAAAGCCATGTTGACATAAATCAAAATCAGCCGGCAACATACGTTCTAAATGATCTAGTATCAAAAACGAAGGGATAATAGAGATTAATCTATAATCACTGGCGCACGTTGGCTTACTTACTTTTGGCAACGGTTTAGCTAATATCGTTAGTATATCGATTGGTAATTCACCATTCTTCAAAATCTATTTATAAAGTTGCAGAGCGCATTCGTAAAAGTTAAGGGTAATTGAAGCAGGTTATCAAACGAAATACCAAGGTGAACTTTTTGCTGTTTTGATTTGATTTTTAACATTAATTTTATCAATTCATCACTGTCAATAACAAGTCCTGGTTCCTGGTCTCCCAAAGGATCAGGTAGTTCCATGAAATTTCTTTCATTCTGTGGATTACATATCAAATTGCCAAATACTTCATCCAATTCAGAAAGAAATTAATACTCAGTTTTATCCACAGGTAATATAAGCTTTAACTTTTCCTTATATTTACTGTAATCTGTGAGGAGTTTGTATCCTAGTCAAGGTTTACTCTTCATTATGGCCAAAATAATTCGTTCTGATCTTTGACGAATTATCAGCAGTGGTGAATTAATTTCGTTATCAATGAAATCTAACCTCATTTGTTTAATACTATTGATAAGACTACACTTTATTATATTATCTCGTTTAAATCTTTGTTTACACAATTTCCTATTAATTCGTTTCGGTATAGATAAATAAATAATAAACGTAGATGCCTGAAATAAAATAGATAATAACGATGAAACCAAAGAAACAAATTCGTCAGTGTTCAATAAGTAATAACTTTCATAATCAATCAGTATACTTAATTCTCTAAAACGATTCCAGTTGATTTTGGAACAGTGCACGTGTGCATTTTCAAAATTTAGTTTCTGTGTTTTTCAATTTCTAAATATACATGATCTAAGCATTGCGAATATCTAGTTGATTCATTTATAATCTGCTTGAGATCATGATTAGAAAAAAATTGATTATTTCACAAGAATTGGTAAACTAGCATACGGCGGTCTGTAAACCGCGGTTAAGATCAGATTATCAATTTGTATAGATAAAAAATCAATGATAGCATTATCTTCACTAGTATGTAAAATTTTCGCATTAAATACAGATTTACTATAAATAAGTACTCCCCCATCTCTTTTATCCGGCGATCTGTCTTTTCTGAATAAAGAAAAGTGAGGAATATCAAATTCAGGGTTTTCAATATCCTTGTTAAGCCAAGTTTCAGATAATATTATAAAATCAAAATCGTTACTTATTATAAAATTACACAGCAGACTGAATTCATCCGATTCTTCTCCGTAAACACGGACTCTGGCTTTGGTGGCTGCATAGTAGGCCTTGATCAGATTGACGAGTTTTATGGGCATTCCGTCGAGCAGCATGATGTTCCATAGGGAGTCGCGATCAACAGAGTCAAAAGCAGCTCGGAAATCAATGAAACAAGCGACGGTTGGTTGTTGAAATTCGTTGCGATGTTTCAAAACTCGCCGTAAAGTAAAGATCTGATCAACACAGCCTTTGCCTGGGCGGAATCCACCCTGATTGGGACGGGTACTGGCATGCCGCTCATTACAGAAGCGGTTCAATAGAATCGACGCCAACAGCTTGGATGCGGTGTTGAGAAGGCTGATACCACGGTAGTTTTCGCACCTTGATCTATCACCCTTTTTGGGAAACGGTAGCGGGATTGACATTCCGAAGTCTGACGGGCATGCTTCTTGTTCCCAGATAGAAGAGAACAGTCGATGGATTGATGGCAGTAGTGTGCCTATACAGGTCTTGTAGATCTCTGCAGGAATTCCATCTTCACCGGAGGATTTCTTGTTCTTCATGCGCTGGATGGTCGTAGCGATCTCAACCTCAGTTGGGGAAGAGCAGTCTACGTCGTAGCTGGGTGTAGATGTTGTAGGTGGTTGCGGTGGGGAGCGGCCACTGTATGGTCGGTTCAACAACTGCGAAAAATGTTCCACCCATCTTGCGATTTTGCCATTGATATCAGAAATCAAGTCTCCTGTTGCGCTGCGTAGAATTGTCTCTGCATTGCGCTTACCGGATGCTTTACGTATAAGACGGAAGAGACCTCCGAAATCACCGACGTTTGCAGCCGATTCCATGGCGGAAACCATTTCATCCCAGTACTGCTTACGGTCAGCCCGAGCAGACCTCGTGGTTTCACGTCTCTGGTTGCGATAATTAGGCGCGTTATTCATCCGGGCATCTCTTGCTTTTTGTGACGCCCGCATCGTGCGTTCAGGGATCCAGTCTTTATGGTGACTTTTGATGGTTCCGAGCGTTTCAAGCGCAGCTTGCTGAGTAGAGAGTTTCAAGTTATTCCATTGATGCTCCACATTAGGTTTTATCTACGGCATGTGTTCCACCGTCAGCGGAAGTCAACTTTGCAGTGTTTGAGGCAGATAGCGCTGTACAACGGGATGGGTCCGTTAGGGTTGCAACGTTCAGGCGTCTCGTAGGTTGATGGCGCCTCAATTTGGCACGTACTAGAGTGTGGTCGGACCCTCCTCGGTTGCCAGTTTCAGCTCCTCGGTATAATCTGCAATCTTCGACAGAAGACATCCAACGCGACCGTACCAGAATGTAGTCGATCTGATTGGCTGTGTGACCATCGTTTGAATACCAGGTGAGCAAATGCTTCCGAGGGTGTTGGAAACGCGTATTGGTAACGCACATATGGTTGACATCTGCAAAGCTGATAAGTCGTGCTCCGTTCTCGCAGCGTTCACTTAGACCAAACTTTCCCAGTATGTGTCTGGTGGATGAGTCAGAAGGTCCTGTTCGTGCGTTCCAGTCACCAGTGACAAACAGTATGTCGCCTCTGGAAATTCCGTTGATAGTCTCTTGCAGTTGGTCGTAGAACTCATCATTCACATCTGAATCAGCTGCGAGGGTTGGTGCGTAGACGGCTACCACTGTGATGTTGAATGGTTTCCCTCAGTCGGACCGTTGCGATCCTTGGTGATACAGGATTCCAAGCCAGCATGGCTCTCTGCGCCGTAGGACCAAGTAGAATGGCTACACCGTGTTGTCCGAACCCGTCAACTGGTCCGCTGTGATGCATCAAGTATGTTGATTCTGCAAACGGTACTTTTATCTTCGTTGATCCGGTGCCGGGCAGTCGGACTTCAGACAGGCATGCAACTTCAATCTGGTAGTCATATAAAGATTTGGCCGTGATTGCTTGGCTGCCGATATCAAGCAGCGTTCGAACATTCCAACACCCGAAATAAATAGGTGTTTTCGCGCTGATAAAACCAGATAGCTTTTCACTTGACACCCTAGCCTCTGGGGGAGCACAGGGCGCGTCGCTTGCCGGGGACGCCGTAGCATGAACGGTATTCATAGATTGTGACATTTTCATGGAGTTTCTTGGGAATTTGGTACAAGTGGTGTCCCCTCACCACTCGGCTTTTTGATCGAGGACGCACCTCAAGCCTTTGCACATCCAAGCGCAGTCTGCAAGGCAGCAGTAAGTTGCATGGTTGCCGGTGGCTGTTGAGAGCTCATTCGCCATTCGGAAGTACGGGGTACTGTCCAGGAGTCCATGTAATCCTGTGGCTGTTGAACCCTTTTGTTGCGGAGAACACGCGCCGAGTCATGGTGCCGTCGTCGGGCTCATGTGGTATTTATAGGAGATCCGATTGCCGGTCGGAAATCCACCACGCCCTGGTGCACGGTTAGTGTTCATAATGGTTTTTGTTGAAGATATAAACCAAAATGGTGCAGGTGGATGTCCTTCTCAAACGCCCATGCCAGCGATAAGGTTGTGCGAGAATTAATTGTAGACTCTGAGGTGGTCAGAAGTGATTGTATATCGAGTGAATTTACAATTGCTAAATTTATGGGCATACACATTTTCGATAGGTTATCGGATAGAATGTTACTGCGCTTAGTCAAATGCCGCATTGAAGTCTAGTGTTGTGGATCGACGGTTTACATGTCATTGTTCAAGTACGTTCGGTATATGGTGTATACAGCCTTGATTTTTGCGGAATCCAGCTTCTTAAGTATGTGATACACGCGAAGTGCTGAGCCGGCGTAATATAATCACGCTTGCTTCAGGATGTTTAGCGCCCAAATTATTATTACCTTCCTTGAAGATGACGGTAAATTCGCTCCAAGAAACTGGCATTTTCTCTTCATTCCGTATGTTACGAAAGAGAAGCCAACACACTTTAAATTGTCATTACCGTTCGCAAATAATGCCGCTAGCAGATCATTGGGACCTGCAATATTTAAGACGTTTAAGAGACAAGATTGCATTTCATATTTCTAGCTATTATAGTCGCTCGAGATTTAGCGTTTGACGTTTTAAATAGTGACAGAATTTACGAATCAGAACCCATGCAAATACATAAGAAAATTGTTATTTTCAGTTCAATTTGCAGCTATAGCTATTTAGCCGCACTGCCACACTAAAAAGAAATGATAAGCTGGATTATTTTGGAATTTATATACTCTTCCTTTACAGTAGGAGTTTAATTGTAGCTATTCGGATAATAAATCAATCAGAAATAAATTTTTCGGCGAATCAAGTGAAACTGCATAAAAGATGTCTAAACATGGCTATTCTAATTAAATGATTAGTTAGAAATGAGGTCATCGCCGAGGCTGTTAAAAAGGCGCAACTTTGAAAAAAGCATAAGGTGAAATTAAAATTAGACGCTTCAATGGTTTTAACATAGAAAGAAGATACATTATGCAATTCAACGGCTCAGAAAGGGGTAAATATTAAACAATGTTATATGACTGAAAACAGATATAGGAGGCGCTACGGTTATGATGAGTCAACCCTACCATAATAAACATGTGCTCAGGTTCGAGCCCTGTACGCGTCAAATTTTGGACAGTATGTTGTGAGCTCCTAATAAGGACTAAAATCGGTCAAGTCTTTGAATTGCCTTTTGGACATTATACAATGCGCTGTTTATACTGACAAATGTATACATAATGGGACTGGTGTTTAAATCAATATCACAAACTTGATTTAAATAATTGTTATCACCGCTAGCGCAACTAATGTTCGTATAATTATATAAATGTTATTTCAAGTGTTCATCCTATTGCTCCAGACGACATATTTGCTCGGTAACATTTAATTGTCACGGTCCGACTTCAAGTATAAGTTGGAACAAATGTAGGATTTGATCTGATTTGAACGAATCTCCCATCTATTTATTATTTCTGGTATTGACTTTAGTGGAATCCTTTTAGCATGCTACAGTGATGTATGCTGACGTGATATAGTGAAAGCCGCAAGCAATCCGTATTGCTGATTAAGATTGATTTGACCTTTAATAATTTGTCTAAATTATTATTTTTTTTGCTTTTAACGTAGTTTGTTTTTTATTATTCCTATGGTTATTTGACTGAAATATTAGTTACTAATGACATTTGTATTACTGTGCATAGTGATGATATACACAAAGTCAGTTGTTTACAGGGATTCATTCAGTTAAACGAACTTCAGTTCGTGAGATTAGAACAAACATGACTCCAGTCGTTCCGCTCCCAAAAAACTCTGTGGTACTAGAGGTTCGAAACCAACGACGCAAAGATGAGAATGGTGCACACAGTTATGTAAATCTCATTGAATCCTGCTTGTTTAGGATACATTATATATATATATATATATATATATATATATATATATATATATATATATATATATATATATATATATCAGCATTTTTTGTCAAATTTGTTTTAATGTTCGCAATCTATAACGCAACCTAGATTTAATGAATTTAAGTTTACTTTAACTATTTTCCATATTCGCCAATACGACATTGGAACCATGGATTTTACCATATTCATAGCATCTAACAGAGCTTTAATGTTAAATTGAGAAGAGCGAAGTGATGGGAAAATGAAAGAATTGGAAACAACGTTGTATGTAGTATCCAGATTTCGGAACATCTGTAAATGTATACTGTAGTTGCTCACATATTAATCTTTTTTGGTTGATAGAGTTACATGCGAGGTTCGACGTTGTATATCGGACGATTTAGTGGAAAACACAAAGAAGCCGTATTGGTGATGTCACCTTGCCTTAAAGTAGAGTTTGCCTAGTTTGCGTTGTTTTGAGGTCTAAATTAACTCATTTTTGCGTGTTTTATAAAACCCTACCTCCATAAAAGCTACATCCACCTCTTTATAAATCATTCTTCTTTTGCAATTCCTTTTTAATTTGTTTTTGCATTATTATTGGTATTATTTTGATTGCTTTGTTTATTTTCAGTGTTGTGCGGTTGGATAACGTTTAACATAATGCGGTTCTTTTTCTATTTGTGTGGATGATGATTACTATTATATGTCTGGTTCTGATCGTCATGAATTATGAACGGAGTGTTGTACCATTAATTTTATACTTTTTAGGCAACTGGGATTACATCAATTTGAAATTGAAATCATCTTCGCCAATATTATCTTCTTTGATTTCTTCTGGCAATTTACTTTTTGCTGCTCGTCTTTATGATGGTACGGTAGAGACATCGTTCGTTATTGTTCGTGCTGAGCATCCATATCAAGATGTTAGCGATGCTAACCAAATATATAATTCAACTAACGAGGCTCTTATAAATCCGCTGGCATATTTTACTGCTGGTAATTTACAAGCTATTCTTGAAACGTTGACTGCGAATGCCAAGGACATTATCGCAAACACTAAACTAGACTGCTGTGCTAAATTAAAATTGGATCCTAATAGTATTGATTTGGAAGAAAAATGCAGGTAAAAAGTCAGTTGTATGCCTTCTTAAATGCATTATAAAAAATTGTTATGAATTTTTTATTAGTAAACATGAATTGATTGCCAGTTTTTCTATGTTCTTCGAAGACTGGTTAAAATGGGATTGGTGTTTACTTCAAGCTCGCAAACTTGATTTGAAGTAATTTTTTATTGGCCGGAAAGTTTTTAAATGTATGTATTTAATTACGGGATCTGTTTTAATCTAATTGAAAATATCAAGTCAATATTTGACAAAAAAGTGATATAAATTTTTTTTAACTGTACTACGGCACTAGTTGTAAGAATGATTGGAATTTTCGACAATTTGGGTCTCGAGATCTAACACAATGATTCTGCTTAATGCTATATTTTTCATGTCACTCAGTCTAAGTTGGTATGTATAAGCCTTCCTTCTACATTTTTTTATTTCCGCTATAATGTAGTGAATATATACGTTGATTAGTCTTGAATTGCATTTTTTAAATTGACGTGCAAGACAATAATTCATCACTTTCCCTTGTCTACATTTTAGTTAGTCCTCTCGCTCTATCAGGTAGCCTACCTACCTACCACGCAGCGTTACGCCAGCAAAATACACTGACGCTTTACTGCCGCATAACGATAAAATTCAAAGCTATATGTGTGTTGTACGTAAACACTAGGTCGCCCATTCCTAGTGAACGATTATCATTTCGCAGTCGCGGATAATGCGATATAAATTATCAATGTGACACTGGTTTCTTATCACGAAATTTCCTCATATTAATACTTTGCACACGGCTACTAGCTTCACTAGCGCGTAAGTATTACCGATTTCAATCATCATGGCGGTTCCTCATCTCTTCTGACCGAAGTCACCAATTGAACACAAAGAAGATCCAATATGGCCAGTACCGACCGTCAGGGTTGTACTGTTTCAATTTTCGACTGTTATCCAATGAACGTAAATCATAAGGGATTATTTGCTTCACGTATAACGTCAATACCAACTGTGAAGTTGATTCTGCACGACCCTTCTCAATTACGATTGATCATTAATTCTTGTTGTATTTTTATTTGCTTCGCCGCCGCTTAATCAGAACTAATAATAGCAGTCAATTCATCCCGTAAACGGGTTTCGTTCTTATTGTGAACTCTTTAAGTTCTGTTTAGAATTTGTCATGGACAGGACTCAAACCGGATGACATTTGCTTCTGAGCTTGAGACTATCTATTGCACCACACGTGCCGAAAATTACAAGCAATTTGAAGGAATATACAAATTTATGTCTCTGATTAGTCTTTCCTTCAAATGGAATCATTTTCGAATTTTTTGAAGACATCAAGTTATAACTATCCACTCTCATTCTGTCATTATACACCAGGCATCATTCCACTTGGAGAAGTTATAGCAGATTTTAATTGTATGTATTTTTTCAATACATGTGGCAAGGACAATTCATTCAGCAAACCGGTTCTAACAATGGATTAAGTGAACTCAACTTTGTGCATTTGACCTGTTGTGTGAACATCTTTAACATTGTGATGCAAGTAATTAATTAAACAGCGTGCACTTATGTGCGTGCTGGCAACTATTTATTGAAAGCGGTCCTGTGAAAACCCAAGAAGTTAAAGAATGCTTAAGAGAAATTCAAATACGTCAGTTTGAATGAGATTGTGATGTGTTATCATGAGCCTGACCATGGTCCTAGAAACTTAAATTGTGATCGTCAATCAACCATAAAAGACAAACATGGTGTTGCACCATGTGACAGATACGCTGTGCAAGGGCATCCACATTTTCTATTTTCGTTAAATTGTTTAATAGATGTCACAAGTTTAAGATGCATGCGTTAAAATTCTTCCAGATGGTCGATGACGTTGTTGATTTTGCTTTATTATTCAATATCAGTTTCTGCTTAGGCGACCTTCAATAGATTAACAGTCGTCATTCGGTCTATCGACAAGTAATTGACATCTCCTTAATGTAAGACACTACTAAAGGACCATTCATAACTCAACTTTTGTGTGTTCAAGATAAAGATTAGGAAATAGTTAAAATTTTGCTGTTCGACAACTAGTTGTATCCAAAGGGATTGATGTGTGCTTTAAGCTCGCGAACTTGATTTAAAGAATGCCTGATATTTTCGCTTTGCATGGAAGCTGTATCGATAATGCGCAGAATATAAGTCTGCTCCAACTTTACCATCTCACTCATCATCACCATCATCATGTCCAGCCATACAGAAGGCAAAATTGACTAATGCTTCACTGTCATTTCACTAGGAATGGTCGACCTAGTGTTCTTTTACAGTCTCCATATAACCACGAACGACTTATGGTTATATGACAGTGAAACATTAGTCACTTTTGGCTTTTTGATGGCATGCATGCATGATGATGAACTATGTTGAAACGATATTACCTCACTTTGCCTCAAAGGTCGTAAAACTACATTTCTAACTGCACTCTAACTATATTTACATGAGACTTGGTTCCGTAGGGTCAAAATTGTAGCCTCTTACAGGCGTTTAACCACAGTTCTCTAAAGAGCGTTTCCCCATTTTGGATATCAATGATTAATCGACACTGACACCAATAATTTTTTTATGGATCCGCAAGTAAGTGTTTTACGTTAAGCAAACAATAGGTTCAATAAATTGTGCTGGCTAGTTCACTTTTTATTTGCCTTCAGTTCGATTGACCAGTGTAACACTATTCTCTCAACCAGCGGCAGATCAGCGTTGGGCCTATTTATTGCCCGAAGGCCCTATTTTCTAGTTTTTATGTTCATCGATTTTTCAGCTTTGTCTCAGCGAAGCTTAACCTTTTTATTAGTTGATTTAGACAATATATATAGTTACATATGATATAAAATGACGAATTCTGTGAACATTTAATAAAATTCTATTCACTATGTCTGAACAAAACCGCTCTTAAATTTTGTTCATTATTCGTAGAATTCGGCTGGCTCTAGTGGACGTAGATGGACGAATTCTTACTGTTAATCTACAACCGGGCATATTCCTACCGCACCAAGTAAAACGCATGGATGAGATTTCTCCTATACTTCCGGTTTCACAGAATGATCAGATAAGTGCAGAAAACAATTCTGCTTGCTGTAGAACAGATGAGGATTTGTTCACTGGAGAACTTGTTTGGCCTGAATTGGAGATTGCATGTATTAGCGACGATGAATTAGCCTCAAGCTGCGCTTGGCCATTGTAAAATTATCATGTGCTCTAATACACAAGCATCGCAGCAGTCTGTGCCGATAATGTGGCATCTTTACAACGAATGAGACAATTTGGTGTTGGTAACGGTGTTTAACCCATGTTTATTTTGTACGTATTTCGATTGGCAGAAGAAAAGGTGTAAATATTGAATTGGCTTCTTATTTCAGCAAAAAATTTGTCCAACAATTTTACAATTGCTTATGAGTAAAAGAAATTTACAGTTAGTACAGCTGACATAAACTCAGTAGATTTGACATCACTTCGTTGGGCGTATAGCGCATTAAATTTTAAATTTCTGCGACTGAAAACATTTGCTGATGCAAATGATGCATCTCGTTGCTGATAAAGGTTTTGTTGAGAACCACAGTTAAAAATTTACAGTTTGATGAATAGGTTTGCATTGGTTTCGACGTCAACTGATGCAGGCTTCAGAATGTAAACTTAAGACCGTTTAAGTCAATTTTAAAAACGTCGAGAAAATTGAACCAAGCAGAATGTTTTTTGCATTTAGGAACAAATTAAAGGTTTTCAAGAATAAAATCAGTGCAAGGATTGTAAAATACTGCATTGAGATCGTTGGCTTGCCATTTTCCAACTCAATCTAATGACAGCGAATTCGGTAAAACAAAATATACACAAGCATGAATGATGCGATAACACAGCGAATTAATGCCTTGCACATCGTTCAGATTCTCTTTAGCATAATGATTGCTTTTAAAAATAAATAGCGCGCGACAATATCAAATAATTTTTTCGAAGTCAAAAAATACAATTGTAAAAACATAATTAGCACTAATCGTCTTCCCTATGTCAGGCCTCTAAAATATCCGAAGTTGCATTTCTACACTTCAGTTATTACTACGAATAAATATTCACTTTAATAATCAACAATTTGCGAATAAATAGCATCGGACATTTGTAACTTTATTTAATCGGCGTGTGAGGCAACTTGTGTAGGAATATGAAATTAAATGGAATAAACAAAAGCGCAAATATTGTAATGAAGAAAGTCAAATGAGTATTGCAGACAGTTGAATAATTCTAAATCAACATTTTAAAATTCGGAATATACAAAGACAGGCATAAAATAAAACCATAAAATAGAAAGTTATCTTTTCTGAATAACGTACACATTTGACAAAGCATCTGATAAAAAGTCTTAGCATTCTGTAAAGTAGTATAAAAGTGATGGTGGTAGAAAATTAATTTTAATGACATCAGTTTAGTTATTATGTCTATTTTTGATAATACTGTTTTTGCATCTGATACTTCTGTTTAAAAGGAAATTTATATACCATTTAAGAAAGATGAAGACATTCAAAATATGGCAGTCAAGAAGAAAAATACTGTGGACTGGCCAGTATATCAATAAAAACCTACGAATACCAAAGCTGAATGTATGAAATTGTCATGAAGGAAGTTGGTTTTAAAATTGGCCATGACCATCTATTTCCAGAACGTTTAGCGGAACTACACAATAATTCAATGATACACAGATTACTTTGTTTTTAGAAATTAGCTACGAAAAACCAGGTCAAACATTGTGTTTTGACAATAAATACTGATGTGCGGAATTTCGTAATGGAAAACTAAACAATAGCTAAATCTTATATCTCAATGTTAAGAAATAAAATAGAGATTTATGAGATTTACTGCATGCGTTATTGTAGAAATGCGTGTTAAATTTTTTTAGGTCCTGTTCTGTATGGTTTGTCGGTCCGCGATAATGGCTGGCAACTAATATTTTGATTTTCGCTAAACGAAAACCATTTCCCTAATGTGATTTAATGCGTATTATCTTTGATTTTGTAAATACATGATCAGAGTAATTAAATTTACTTTGTTACGCTAAACAATTACAGCAAATTTTTGGACAATTTTTTCAACGCTAATGCAGAACAATACATGCAAATAAACATTTTAAACGTATACACCTGTTCTGTAGGGTTTGTCGGTTCGCGATAATGGCTGGCAACTAATATTTCGATAAATTTACTGAACAATTACAGTAAACTTTTAGACAATATTTTCAACTCTAATGCATGCAAAATTTGCCATAATTTCACTATCATATATAAGCTTGAATGAAAGTGTCAGTGTAAATAGAGTAAAATTTAACATTCGGAATTATTTTCTGTTTTTAAATAATCAGATTTTTCGTCTGTTATGAGTAATCTTTTATTACTTATTTTTGTACACTAGTTGAACATTCTAATTATTAACGACATTCACCTTTCATTTTTTGTGATTGGTGCTACCGGTTCATATGCATTTCAAAGTGGAAATTCGCGAAAGTTACCCAAAATTGTATAAAACAATACTAAACGGATAGAAAAAACGCTCATGTAGTGATTTATATGATTTTGGGTAACTCGCGAATGCATACCAACTAGTAGCACCAATCGCAAAAAATGAAAGACTAATGTCGTTGATAAATTGAATAGACCAGAAATCTGATTTTTTTAAATAAAATAATTCCCAATGTCATATTTGACCAATTTACTTCGACACTTTTAAACTGCAACATTGGTTTGTTAAGTGTTAATATGAAGTGAACTACTGCTGCATATCGATCCATTGGTGCATACCGTTACGTCACTGATTGCGTAAAAATCCACTACATATCTTTGTTGGATAGCAGCTCACTTGACAGAATCAGCCGATTAACAGACATTCTTGATGGTACCTTCAGCGTATGATATAATTTTCCTTCTTTATAGAAAGTAGCAACGATCTTGCTAGATGGTATAACGGGTAGCACATGAATAAGCAATTTTAAAATCATAACAGACGTAATGCATATCATTTATTTCCATTTCTACACTGAAATATAGAAGAAATAATGTAACAAATGAATATTGGTGTAGAAAGATCGAACGTCGAAAAATTCTTCTTGTATTTAAAATAAGTTTTATTGCTCTCTTGCCTGAGCAAAACTGAGGTGGTGCTTATTCATACCTGAGAACGCAACAGCTCTACTAAACTGAGAATTTTGTTAATCGTCTGGTAAGTATGCAATTCCAGGTTGTGATTCATAAATTGATAGGTGACGCCTCCTAACAATAAATTGCGGGAATGATAGTTAAATGTCGTTAAAATGTTAATGAGTCCTGTCTATTAAGTTTTATTATGAAGTAATGTTTACAGTATTTATAAAGTTTCTTTCAATTATTAACCAGGATTTGCTTGCATTTCTCCAGATAAGATACCATCAGAGGATTTTTAAGGAAAACAAAGTACGAAAGGATTAGCTGTTTATACAGTTTAGATTAGCGCGCGGCGCTCATTGTTGCTTGAGTCTTTTCATGACTAGGACTCAAAAAAGCCTGCAAAAATATGCGTTTGCGAGTTCGATTATCTTGTTCGTGTACTGAATAGGTATTTTGGAGAAATTAAGCAACTTTGACCACCGTTTTGGCCAAGTAACGTCTGTTGTAGGAAATCTTATTGCAATGTAGTGAAAGTTGAAAGTTAACTTTTACCGCAACAAATGTATACATACGAATTAATAACTCTGTTGCTATGTATATACACGTTTTTGTGGAAAATGTGAAACTATCAACGATATTTCATTCTTCAAATTCTATTTAGGTGGATAACACAGTTTATATAATCTTTAATCGAAAAATATAGATTAACCACAGAAGACGTATTATTAATCGATAGAGCTCTTATAATTCGTCTAATTTCTCGGTCAGCTAGGAGTGAT
Organism: Eudiplozoon nipponicum; assembly: GCA_029291075.1. Taxonomy (NCBI): domain Eukaryota; kingdom Metazoa; phylum Platyhelminthes; class Monogenea; order Mazocraeidea; family Diplozoidae; genus Eudiplozoon; species Eudiplozoon nipponicum. Next base: position 122,654 of record JAQBSW010001181.1, on the reverse strand, counting down.
AATTGCTCAAACGTGTGGTAATTCGATTTATCTCACTCACTGCATGCGGAAGGTAGGTACTTAGTGGTCTAGTCTATAAAATATCTAATAGATTTCCAACCGAGCTTTTAACAAGCAGCTAAATTTGTCTATGTGTATTCCCTGCTTTTGACTAATTATTACTGGATTTCAGCACACCTAGACCAGAGTGAGTTGTTCGTGATACCATCTGGCACTGAATAAATTCTTGATTTAGCGCAAGTAATTTATTTGTAATACCAACCTGACAAGATAGTCAAGGTGTCTATAATCATAGGCCTTGGCTTAAAAATCTTTCACTTCGTGGCATTTATGGGTAAATTTTATAAGTGAACGTATTTAATAGATATGACACTATGTTTAATTCACGACAATTCCGGCCAGCAATTTATTTGATGTACAGCCGGGCATTTCACGTATTAATTTCTCAATTTTGCCAATATGTCCACGCAGAAAATAAAGCCGGATTTCAATTGTATTCTACCAGTGAACGCCGCTCAACGTCATCATCGATACTTGAGCGCCACCAGATCGAACATTTGAGAAGAATACCTGTGAAATTAATAATTAAAAATACTGTTTGTTATTAAAGTAAATAAATTTTTCTTTACGCAATTTTTTTTACTTACATGACTTTAAATAACGAGTTGTTTAAAACGAATGAAAACGGCATAATACTTAAATTTTGTAGAGATTAAAACCAATGGATATTTTTGTTCACTTTTATTGTTCATTCAATCTCCTATAATATAGCATATTTATAAAAGTAGACAACGTATTACCAACCAGCTATAAAAGCTTATTAGATAACAAGTTGTAATGCCTTATGCAACAATATAACATTATAAACGCATTGGAACACCTAGGTGCGGAAGTAGAAAAATCTCTCCTAACAGCTATCTATGATATGTAAAGCAAAAAGCACTCGCATATAGTGCGTTTAAATGAAAAATATTAAGATAACAGTTGTCCTAATGTGCTATGCAGGTCTTTACGCTGAAAATAATAAATGTTGTAAGGTTTAGCTAGACTAATTTTTTATAGCGTAGCAAATGAATTTTCAATATTAACCCACATTCTAATGTTTGCATGTAAGTAGACTTCTGTGTTCACTTACTAATTATACTTTATCCAAATTTACTTCTAATGTATTATTATTATACAGTGATATGTCAAAGTGAAGGCTAAATTGATTTTAAATTAACCACTTACCTTGTCGTTGCGCTCGCAGAGAAACTTAAACTTCTGCTCACGTTTGTGCATAAAAACTCCAACCAGGTGCCCAGTTTCGGCAGATCTGACTTCTATGGCCTTGGCTCCCCAGCCTAACAGTTGACGATCAGATCCTGCGGCAATATAGGCCACCGAATGCGGCACTTCACCCCATTGAATTTTCACATTCTTTGTCAGTTTCCCATTCGTGTCTACATAGACGCCTTCAGCTATAAATTATATTGAAAACAATGTCAAGTTTATCAAAAAAAGGTTATTTTCAGATAAATCTGGTGGTGACCAAATATTCTACATGTATATATTTTAGAACTCCAGCTAAATATACACTGATAAATTGATTTTTTAATTCAAAGAGCTTGAAAGTCTATCAGCTGCTCATTATCAAACATAATATAAACGGTGAAATCCAAAAAAAACTTATGAATATTTAGGTATATGCATTTCTTGTATGGAATCAAGACTAACAGTATAACTTGTGTAGTACGATTGTTACAAATACTATCTCATGGTTATGACAATAATACTTAATTTTACGAAAAAATATGAAAAGTATGCACAATCTCTAGTGGCCAGCTATGTATAATAGATGAGTGCGTATATTTATCTTTTTTCTCTGAAAAATCTAACAAACATTTAGTAAATGGAAGTGAAAACTAGTTTATTGGCAAAATTTTTTTTATTTATACATATTATAATATAAAATGCCTTTGAATAGTACACAGTATATTTCTTATTAGTAAAATAAACATTTAATAACAAAAAGAATAGTGGCAGGTTTGCTTCGGGAATACTCCACAACACTTCATAATCTTTCATTTATACACTTCTGGGGTTTCGTTTTGATTAAACGAGTGACAACTAGTCTGATTTTCAGTTTTAATTCTATGTGTGTCTGTTTAGGTATAGGGATTATTACACAAATTATTGAATGGTGAAGTTTGAGACTAGTTGTTCCAGAATTGATTGACGCAGTTTCGACCCAATGTTCGCTTTGTTGATTGTTACGCGTACGAATGCATTTTCTCCGTATTTTCTCTTACGTTTCGCTCTGCAGTTTAGTTTCATTTTTTCCCCTGGTAACGGCATAGGGTGTGCGCATTGCAATATTAGTCATTCTTTTTTTGTATAATATATGTCATTTTTAACGAGAACATAAACAAATAATTAACAGGATTTTTGTGCAGTACGAGGTTTATATGTTGACTTTCCGCGAGTTGCGTTCGAGGGTTGCATTGCACTATCACTTTCGCAAAGATCCGGTTGATTATCATTTCCAAGTACACATCGATATGGTCCTCGGTTTGACTGGGTGTAGATTCGTCTCTTTCTTCGAAAGGCTTGAACATCGTTCCTACTAACCACAGGAACCATATTTCCGGTTCCACCATCAGGCCACCACACACAGCACAATACTCACAATAGCAGATTTAAGCAAATGTGGCAACCTCGTTCCGAAACAATTCTATTTATATTTTAGTTATTTTTTCACTCACTAATGGTTTTAAACAAAGAATTTGTCTCAGTAACTATACTCAATATATGCAGATACATAGAGCACATGAAAGCCCCCACTCAACAACTAAATCGATAATGCAATTGGCAGACCAATCTTTACCTCAGTATAATTGTCGCTATCTCAAATTCCCGGTGTAAATAATAGCTTCTCGTGAATGTTGTAGAGGACCTTTAGAGTTAAAATGAAAAACTGAAAAAACCGAAAAACTTGAATGTCAGATACTGATTTTAAGTGGGAAAATATATATACAATTATATACGAGGTATTGCGCACCTAGAAACAAATTAGTTTAGATATGACCTAAAGGATAAACCAAAAGCTGCAAGTTACATAGAAAGAAAGAGAATTAAGGCCAGAGCGAGACTCAGGTCAAGACTAAATAGAGAGATTTAGGAAGAGATTGTATGGGCAAACTAGTGGTCCTCTTAAGTAATGGTACGCACGTTGCGAAGTTAACCAAGAGATAGACATAATTGTACATGAATATGTCCATACTTAAAATAAATCATATATATATATATATATATATATATATATATATATATATATATATATATATATAATATCGTAACACACCTTATATAAATTTATCAAAAGCACATATATACAGTTTAGCTATAAGCAACAGTGCACTTTTATATATATATATATATATATATATATATATATAATTTTTATTTTTCGACCACATATTAATAAATATATACGAAACATAAATATCCACGCTTTCAGAACTTATAGATATTTATTCATATATACTATAATATAAGCAACGATGTGAATCAAATTTCTATAATCAGTATATGGTCTGTGAACATCTATATTTTTATTTTATTGGTTAATATATCAATAAATATTTTTTTAAATTTGTCTTATTAATTTTATTATTCATTTATTATTACAATATGTAACAATTTCTTCATATATATCCCAATAACAAATATGTTAATATATATACCATATGTTATAATATCTATATGTATATAGAATAAATATATATACGGATATACAAATCTATATAAATATATACTTATAAACGAAACATTTTACCATGAATATAATCTATAAGATAACTTATTATTTATTTATTAAATTATTCACACCCTATATAAATATATAAACTAATATAAATATGTATAAAAAGAAAGTAATAAACTGGCTAACCTGGGAATTCATTGCCATTTGAGGTATAAGCAAATAGATTCTATCTTGGCTAAACGTTAGGTTAATTAATCGTCAATGGATCTCAAGGAAAACCACAAACAAATTCTTAATCTTGGACTTAACACTGCAATCCAAATCCAATAAATACCTAAGAATGAGATAATTACAGAAACAGTAGACTGCGCAGTTCCTCCCAGACAAAGATATATGTATATGTGGCGAAAGCTGCAAACAGTTAATGTTTGCGACTGCCTAGAAATTGTGCAGCTGACATTTCCAATCAAGTTCAATGTATGCAAGACTGCTAGATGTGAGAGCCACATATCTAAATTTGATTTCCATATATGTATTCAATGCGGTTTGATCCTCGATAGTCAGTTTGCCGTCGTACTCTGATGATGGTCATGGAAGGTCGAAACGCGTCAGTGCGTTGCGGCTGGTGGTAGTTTTATTATGTTGTTCGACGACTGGTTCAATACAATGGGGTTGGTGTTTACTTCAAGCTCGCAAACTTGATTTAAAGAATTGTTACCACCACCCGCGCAATCAATTATTGTTAAACGATAAATCTAGGTTTGAATTCTTTGTTTAAAACCATTGGTGAGTGAAAAAATAACTAAAATATAAATAGAATTGTTTCGGAACGAGGTTGCCACATTTGCTTAAATCTGCTATTGTTAGTATTGTGCTGTGTGTAGCGGCCTGATGATGGAACCCGAAATGTGGGTCCAAGACGTAGCCAGTCAACGAAGATTAAATCGTACCTCATTTCCAGTGGTTAGTATGAACGATGTTCAAGCCTTCGGAAGAAAGGGACGAATCCGCACCCAGCTAAACAGAAGACTAGATCGATGCGTACATGGAAAATGTAATTTATCGGATCTTCACGGCACTGATAGTGCAAAGCGACATCCCGCGAACGCAACTCGCGGAGAGTCAAGATACAAATTTCAAGCCCTCCACTCATATGTCATATATAATAAAACCTCAAACAACTTCTATTTATTCATTTGGAAAATCATGTATAACATGTAATTTAACTGTCTGTATAGTCAAGCTTATGTTATATACCTTGTCAACATCTGGGCAAGAATATTCATAGATACTGAATAATTATTTATTTTTGAATAACTTAATAGACATTATTCGAAATATATGTATATATATATATATGTATATATATATATATATATATATATATATATATATATATATTAAAGAAATATAAAATCAAATAAGAATTCATATGACACTAAAAAATCGGTGATGGGTCGATAATATCTAGTATACCATAGGTATCAAAGAGCAGAGAACATGTGTTGCAGCATGTTAAGAATCTAAGAGAACATACAGATCTATAATACTAAGTATTCGTCATTGACTTTTTGCGGATGAACTTGGAAATAGCGCAGAAGTTGAAATCAACAGGTGTACCATATTAATTGGACCTCAATCCTCTTTGGACAGAGGATGCGTTACACTATAGGCACACAAATAAATTGCAAATCTACGAAGAGATAAGAAAAATAAAAATGCTCCCTAACTAATTTGAGCCAAAAATCAGGTGTAGTAGTTGGACCTGACTTAGATGTGCAAATAAATTGACGACTACATTTTACTGTAACTATTTCTTAGTTAGAATTTGTCGTTGGTTTTGATTTTTGAAAGCAAAAACCAAAACACTGCATTTAGTTTAACATTGATTGTCTGCTGCAGATAAAATTCTAAAATTAGATCGCTTGAATTTACAGGAATATTCCGAAACCTTTATACTGAGTGTGGTCATTGGCAGTTATAGCATGTATTGCTTTTAAAAATTTATAAAATAATGTCTATGCTAAAAATAATACAGTTAAACGGAATTTGCATTAATGAAGTAAGACTATTTGATTTAAATTTCCATGCAAACAAATTTTAAATGATTAATCTACATAAAGTTGTAGATCAAGCTATAGCTGAAATGTACATAGAGAATGAACAAGAATTTATACGCAGAGTCTTAACTACTTAATCTACTTGAACACAAATAATAAGTAATCATAAACGCAAATAAACATACTGTCGTAACAGAGAAGCAACTGCATCCCATCAGTGTCTGGCAAGATGACGATGCAATGTGGAGTGATGCCTGAAGTTGACGTCTATTCACGAACGTACGCGCATGCATATGATTAGTGAACCAACAATAAAAAAGTAACCAATGCACTAAATAAATTTACAAAATACCAATATTGATTGTCGCAATAATTACAAAGGTCTAGTGTTGGAGACAAGCAAAATCATATATTGGAAGACGACTTTGTACGCAAAAAATATATAGTGAAACCTATAAACCCAAGAAGAAATGAAATGAAACGGAGAAAAGTATAAAAACTTTAAAAAAAAAACAAAATCTTTTACGAATTATTAGAACGTTGTAAATTCATAAACTAAGATTTCGTTGAAAAATAAAAATATTGTCGAACCAACCATTACAGTTACTAGACACCAAAATCTGCAATGCATATAAACAAAATTAAATTATTAAGGAAAGATTCGATGTCAGTACAAAATGAACACTGAATAAGCTAGAAAATGAATTTTACGAACTACAATAGTCCTTATCGTGTACTCATAAAAAATAACCAGAATTTACGCGGCCTTGAATTGAGGCTGTGAACGCTTGGTTCAATGTCTTACAACTCTTCTACTACGCCACCGAGTCGGGGCGTGCATGTCATTTTATTCAAACGGATCTTCATGCCAAGTGCAGCATAAAAGAAATTCAGCCTAAAAATAAACTGTCAAAAAATATAAGTTATTAAGTAACTGAAAATATCAAGTAGCGCAGAGCTTGTATGGCGTAGAGGACAAGCAGCAAGACGAAAGTAAATCCACTTCTGTGCAAACCCTGACTGCGAAAATTCTGGGAAATACTTGATGAGTTCCTCAAAAAAACTAAACGAATTGATTTGATGAATTTAATGCGCTTTCTTATGCGACGTTTAACTTATACAGAAAAGAATAAAATCCGGCTATTATGCTTGATTTAAATATCATTTACCAGGGGGCATGACGTTTGACCCATAATGATAAATATTGTATGATTAGCTATAAATTTAGGCCTAAATCTTTGGTGTACAGGATCGACATGTAGGAAGGACTGACCAAAGAATGTATAAGTTCATATATAATTTAAAATTGTCTGTGGAGCGCGGCTTGGCTAGTTTAGTGGATGAGCTGCAATACAGAAGGGATTATGCCGTGATTTGAAACCCAGTCGCAACAATTATTTCAACTACTTAATGAATAGCATTAACTAGGTTACACAATGTTTAGAGAATACTTTATACACGTATATATATATATATATATATATATATATATATATATATATATATATATAAATTAACCGTCTGGTCGATCAACTTACGTAGGCTGATCGATGACAGTCAACTATTCGAATGAGAGAAAATTGTAACTTAAACGCCTGTTTTAAATCAAATGATGAATACACGTCTGCAATTGCAACACATCGTCGATATATATATATATATATATATATATATATATGTATATATATATAATCCACACTGAGCTAGCTGAAAAATATGTCAAGGTCAATGAAAGCAACAAACAATGTTTTAAATTAGAACTCGTCAAAATTTACCACAAATACCCATATTAATCACACTCAATGAAATCCCATTTGAGTAAAGCATATCTGGCAGTTTTAAGAAAATTGATCTAGGATCGAGAACGTGTTATTTGTTCAAAAATTCGCGCCAGGCTTTGGCCCTAACGCGTATGTACCGAACGAAATGATGCGATTTCTTGTCTAAACTTTGTGATTAAAACTCGAAGTTATCAAAGGGAAAAGTGAAAAGGCCACTTTGGCTGTGATGTCATACTTGTTACGACAAGGAAAGATTAGTAATGGTGAACACATCAACAGGTCTGTTGAGACAAAAACACCTATATTTTTTGCTTTACCAAGGATGCACAAATCGAATATTCATTATCAATTACAGACACGCCAAAGCGTGAATTATCCAGATGGGTGTTCATCAAATTAAAGCCAGTAAGAAAGCACTTATGCTAGAACAGGCGAAAATAGTTTTTTATTTGTTCAAATGTTAAAAATCGTTGGACCCCTATTTGCTATTGTACCTTTTACAAGAAAAAAATGAGTGTGTCATTATGTCCGAGCGACATACTCAAATTTTAAACTGAGTAAAGCGTAAATAGATTAGTTCACCTTTGCTATGACATTACCAAAGCCGTTTCAATGACAACTTTATACACGAAAAGAGATGGTCTAGATCTAGGTACTGCTTCGGCTCCGAATACCGCCGACATTCCTATGCGAAAATTGGCACGAAAGAACTCCATTGTTGGGTGAAATGAAACTTTATAGCTCTCACGTTGATGACAAACGTGTTTTAAGTATATCCGATCGACTTTCTCAACATTTAAACTGAGTGAGGCACAGTTAGACAGGTTGCTTCATCTTTAATTATTATGATATCGAATCCATATCATCGACAACTATATGTACAAAAAGTGATCGTCTAGGCATAGGTGCTACTTAGGCTTCGATTATGGCGGAGGTGTCTGCGAAAATTGGCACGAAAGAGCACAGTTGTTGTGTGAAATAAAACTTTATAGCCTTCACAATGATGATACATTTTGTGTTTGCGAATGCCGTGTGCACGCTAAAGATATTCCTGGTGGTTTTTATAAACAACACTAGGTTATTCGAATGAAACTGAAGAAGAAAACAAGAACAGGGCATTGTGTATTTGTTTGCCTAACAGCGAGCAGGCTGAGTTTGGAGCTGCGTGTAATATTGTACTCATAAAGGATACCTGTCAAAATTTATAGATAATGACAAGCTTATTGCTGGCATGTAATTCGTATTTATCGTGTACACAGAAGAGAAAAAGACGGTGTATATTTAAATTAAATATGAAGGCGAGGATGCAATTAAATCTCCCAAGAAATCATTTCATTCTGCATCGGCTTTCACATACTTTGCAACCGAAATAATTTTATTAAATCAATCAGAGAATTTCTCCTATCTAGCGTGAAATATCAAATCCCACTGATATCAGCATCCAGCTTTGTCTACAATTAGATTCGTACATGTGACCAATCTTAGCTTGACGGATGCAGCAAATTTAATCCACGGATTAATGTTGCACGTACATTTATAATTAAGCCAATATGGACATGCGACGCCAACAAAACGCGTTTACATTTTAATTAATGTGACATATTCAAATACTGTTTCCTATTTGTAGGTTATTTCTTTACAGAAAAGTTCAGAGCTGTGTAAACAAGAACAATTTTTTCGTATAGTGGCAAATACTTGGGGCTAACATAGCACAACGTAAAACGTTGGATTACGAATATTTTACATGAGCTTACTGGAACAATACTAAATTTGTACCGTTTTTCTATATTGACTAAATTAGTTAGTGTTTTTTCTCCAGTAAATTGGTCGATAAGATAAGGCGAAAGTGCTTTATACAAATATATACTCGAGGACACGCTTCACATAGCTCAAAATTATATATCCTAAAAAAGCCGCTAAAAGGATGTAATATCGTGATCCATTGGTGTCTATTTGTTTTCTATTACTTGACCAACAACTGGACGCATTTGGGATTTAGACCGGGCTACTTATGATAAGTAGCCAGTAAGCACGAAACACATGCGTCAATGGTATGTTCTTTTGGTACAAAGTATGACATGCCTAGTATATGAATCAAGTTATTTGTAACTTAACATATTATACGAGGCAGCATTTATTTTGGAAAAATTTCGAAACGCAGGGTTAGGTTAGGCGAAGCGACTATACTAAGAAATGAATACGATACATCTTGTCTCAGAATATAGCATGATAGAATTACAAGAAAAATTGTCATTCGGTTCAACGTTTATTTCAGAATAAGTAGACTAAACTTACGCTGTTTACAATATAGAGGTCAAACACACTGTTGGTGTCAAGATCTATAGCATGAAAACCGGCACTTGAACCATAAATAACCTTGAGTCGTTGATTCTCCTCCACGGTCAGATCTACCATCAGAGGACGATACTTCAATTCAGTGAAACGCTATGTTCAAGAAGTATATTTTAATAAGATTATATATGCATAAAAAGAAGCGAACTTAACAAAACTGTATTTAAAATTATTAGAAAAACATAAAATACTGATTTATGGCGATTAAAATATCACCCACATTAGTAAAAGGACAAGAAAGGTTGTAGTAGTATGAAATATTTATTTCTAAAGTTAACTTGTGAAGCTGTACAAGTCTGTTAATAGATTCTATTGATGATATTTCGCGAATTTCAACTTTTATAATTGTGCAAGTATCTAAAAATATATGTTTCAATAAAAATCTCTGTTTTGCTCACTCGCAAAGAATCACGGCTGTAGATAAAAACTCGTTAAGTTAGATTATTTAAAATCAAATAAGGAACAAAGTAATATATATATATATATATATATATATATATATATATATATATATATATATATATTCATATATAGAAAAGCCAAACAAAACAGAAAATGTAAATGTTTAAACTGTGAAAGTTTTAGCATTTACTTGCTCTATTTAAATATGGTTGATGTAACCGTGTTTTCTATTTGGTTTTAAATAAGCTAACTTTGATCTAAAGCCGCGATTTTTTGCGAGAGTGCAAAACTAAGAGATTGTTTAAAAAATGACTGAACGATATTGATACTTATTCAGTTCTTTTAAGGGTCCGTCCATTTTACGAGGAAAAGGCTCCTCTATTCTCTAATGTAATTGACGCAAAACATTTTAAACAGTGCAGAACATAAGGAGAAGTACAAACCTACAGCGCTTCAAAAAACAGCTAATATTTTATAAAAACAATCGAACACTAATGGGTCAAAGTATGTTTCGTCTAGCGTACGCGGGTTGTACCTAGCACAAACAGTTTCGCAATGAGCCGATTGATCACAATTTCCATGTATGCATCTGTATTGTTATCGATCGGGCTCGGTGCGTATTCGTCCATTTCTTCCGAAGGCTTCAAAATCGTTCATACTAACCATTTCATATGCGGTTCTCTACAATCTTTGTTTACTTGAAACGTTTCGGTGCATTCTATCCAGCACCATCATCAGTCCACTATACACAGCACATTACCCACAATAGCACATTTAAGCAAATGTGGCAACCTCTTTACGAAACTGTTCTATTTATATTTTATTTTTTTGACTCACCAATGGTGCGCTAGGCATATGCATATATTGAGTTTAGTTGCTGAGACAAATTCTTTGTTTAAAACCATTGGTGAGTCAAAAAAATAAAATATAAATAGAACGGTTTCGGAACGAGGTTACCACATTTGCTTAAATCTGCTATTGTGAGTATTGTGCTGTGTAAAGTGGCCTCATGATGGAGTTGAAAATAACGTGCCGTAACGTTGCCAGTAAACAAAGATTGTATAGAACCGCATTTCCAATGGCTAGTATGAACGATGTTGAAGCCTTCGGAGGAAAAGGACGAATACGCACCCAGCGCCATCGAAGACAAAACATGGAAATTGCGATCAATCGGATCTTTGTGAAACTGTTAAAGCAAAGCTACAACCCGCTTACGCAAAACGCGGCATTGCAAAATATGAAGCTCGCACCCCGCAAAAATACAAAGGATATGTTTCGTCTAGTTCAAGGTCTTAGAAAAAGAATATCGAAACAATAGCTCCGCTTAAATAGACAGAAACAGAAATATCTGTATATTGGTTATCTTTGGTTTCTCTTGTATCAATGTAACCATAAGTGATTAATATTTTTATATGATGCATCACCGAAGTCGAATATCAAATCCAAAGAAAAACAGAAACATTAACCGGTTCATCATATAGCTAACAAATTGTTGCGTTTAATAAGTTATTAAGAAAAATCATTTTATCTTTTCATCTATATCCTAGCATTATGATTTTATCAATATTTTCACGTTTGTTTCTACCATTGTCTATGAGACTTCAACGAAACGCAAAAATGTTTGTTACACCATAACGAATTTTAGTGCAAAATATTTTATTAATCGTCAGGTTAATATATCAAGGCATCAGATACACGTATTCAAAGAACGCGGCTATTAATAATTCACACAGGGACACCACATCATACTCCATGTACATACACGCATATATATATATATATATATATATATATATATATATATATATATATATATATACTGCACATGCGTTATAAATGGTATCAACCTTATGCGTTTGTAAATAGAAAATGAGAATCTGGAAAACCCGTCCAATTGATAATTTCGGAGATAAAATTATTTACCCTGAATAGAGAGGGCTAAAATTATGAAGATCTAACTCAGCAAATTTATCAATATTTTGTCCCGATGGAAATCAGTTATTCTATATTCAAGGTACTCATTCCATTATTCAATTATTTTAAATTGTTTTTGTTCTTGCCATCTAAGAATAATAAAAACAGTGCCTAGATGTAGAAGTGCTAGAGGTGCGACCTAGTTGATGGGTTGTGTATTCGTCAGACGCTGGTGGCCACGAACTGTAAATTCTAAAGCCGAGGCTAATTACTGAACTGACATACAAATTATCTGATTCCAAAAAATGAACAATTCTTCTGAAAAGGTTGAAAAACGTATCAATTGAAACAAAGTAGCTGAGCTGGAATTAGCATCTATCCAATTTTAGTACTATTCAAGCTGACTAATAAAAGCAACGTCGATAAGTGTTTTCTATCTTGTGCATTTATCACATCAAAATGAAAAGCCGACGGAGGTGGATCAAACCGTACTATATGCATCTATAGATGTTCTGCGCAATTTTCACGGCTGCCATAGAACATTGACGAAAAATTTATGATAGTGTTTATACATTTAAGAAATTTACCTTAAATGCCATAAATTTGTGGTATGGCCGCGGAGCCCATGCATAAATCTCGACAGAGTCGCGCAGAGCAATTACCAGGAATTTGATTTTTTCATATTTGACTGTTAAACGAAAAATAAAATAAGACAATATGGATAAAGGTAGGAGCCATAGAAGAAATAAAAGTAAACAGTCGTAACATTTGAATTGATGAACTTCCATTATGAATTTAGTCCATCCGAAGAATTAATTAGGCTTTTTGACAAGGAATAAACAATAATACACTTTTTCAAACACTTCATCGCAGTCATGAGCGTAGTCATAAGAATTCTTGTGCAAACTATCACGAATTACACGTAGGAATGTTTTTCGACCTATCCTCACAATTAACAGAGAACTTCGGTAAACTGGCTAACGAGCATTAAACTGCGTCATGACATGTTTTTGACGGAAACTTAGGTAAATTGTGCAACTGATCAAACGATGGAATTGTTTTTTGACTGAAGTCTGCCAACTTGATTTTAACAAATATCTACGCCTGTATAACCAATGAAATCTAAATGAACGATATTCAATTCAAATTCGCCCTAAAAATCATTCATAGCTCAAGTATTTAATAAATTTTAAAGACAATCGGTAGCATATAGATGGATTCTGTTATGTGTCATTAAAGTAACCATTGCGTCTGAGGACAAATATTCTAGACGAAACTCATTAATCCGTGTTAACCACAGGATATTAATAACATGTATTACTCCACACGAAGAGTAGAATTAGGAGAAATTAAAAAAAAACCATGTTCCATAGGCATGTGAAGCCACGATTGAAAATTCTATTCTCACGAGCAGGTAAGCAGCAGCGAACAAATTGTCAACGTATTTACACTTACGTTACACATCACGAAAGGAAAATGTTGAAAGAAAACAGTTCTCAACGGGGATAACATTGCCTTCAATAGAAAAACAATTATGAAGACTCGGTAACAAGCTACAACCTCACTGTTAAGAAATGCTGAATATAAAAGCAAAACAGCGGGTGTCTGCATCCAAGACAGCATATAAACGCAATAGATAATGGGGAAATTTAGTGGAAAGCACTAGCCAATTATTAAAGAAGCTACTTTGACGGTGTTAGACAATATAGAACTGGCAAAGAAGAAAAAAATCTGTAATATATTATAGCCTTATATCTCCAAAAATTATCATTATCATCAAACAGAGAGCGAAGCAATATATCGTATTTTTAGAATTGATGCTAGACTATCGCATACCAACGAAATTAATAGTTATCTGTGAGCTATAAAATATCAATATGTTGCTCAATGATAATAACGATTGATGATTAAAATTTAAAGCTTTTTCCTTTAGATAACATGCTAACAAGCACCATCGTTCCGAAATACTAGATTTTGAGACTCCAACAAATATAGCCCTTAAGCCGCTATAACTAGTTCGACGCATGTGGCATGCTTGCGCATAATCAGTCACTAAAATTTAATAGCAATCGTTAACTACACAGTAGTCATTTTTGAGGCATCACATGATAGCATCGAAAAAATCTATCACACCTAACGCTAATACTTGTTAGATTTGTAGTTTTAGAATAAGTAAAGCATTTAGTCCAATATAAAAAGCCAATGCATATATATAGTAAAACCACAAAGCATTGAAAGTCTCAGGAGCTCCTCCGATGCGGATCATTATGTAAATGATCAATGCACCGCAACAGAAACCAGCTAATTTTCTCTTAAAACTACTTCAAACATTACGAAATATCATAAACACAAACACCATCAAGGACTCTTTGGAGCTAGCAGATAAACTGAAGGGGAAAAACATCCTACAGAATAAAATGGTCTCTCTTGACGTCTCATCCTTATTTACGAACGTTCCACTGGATAAGACAACGACGATCTGGTGTGACCTGATTAAAAAGGCGATTCAGGATTTTCCTAGACACAAACGATATCAAAGACCTCATATTAACATGTACAAAGAACGTTCAATTTATATTTTAAGGGAAATACGACCGTCAGATCAATGGTGTAGGTATGGGAAGCTGCATTGCACCCCTCCTGGCAGATGTATGCATGCATCAGCCTAAAATGTATAATTGATCAGTGCGCACCCTACAATAAATGATATATTATTGTTCATCCCAGACGCATCAGACCCATCCGAACCCTCAAGCTGATCCAGGCATCCAATTCACTCTCGAGGTAGAGAAAGAATAGTTTACTCTTCCTTGAGTTCAAATTCACTCGAAAAGAAAATGGTGATTTGACGCTGGCCATACATAGAAAATACATTTTCAACGGGAAATACATCTACTACAACAGCAGTGTGCCAAAATCGCACGAAAGAAATTTAGTTAGCAACCTACAAACAGAATTAGAGAGATCTACTCCGAAAGCAAGATCGAGAAAGAACTGGGCTACCTGAGAAAAATTTTGCTAATGAGCAACTACCCAGAGCGGATCATTGATCTCAAAATCAGACCACGTCAGATTCACACTAGAGAGGATACCGTCAAGTAGGTTTTCCTGAACTTACCATTTAGAGGCGATGTATTGGCATCACTAATTGCACGACGGTTAAATAGAATTGCTTAGGAGAATTGTCCCAGTGTTTAGTACACAGAGAATCATGGGGTTGGATACCAAAGATCAATTGCCAATTCTCTCCAAATCATTCATAGTCTACAAATTCTCAATATTGGACGTACGAAGAAGAAAATGATCGACAGAATCCAGCAACATTTACCACAGAAATTGATTAAAAAGGCTTGCACCTGTCAGGAAAATCAGCTATTTCCAATCATATATTAGAAACAGAGCACTCAGTGGATTCGACCAATTTCTCAACTCTACACAAAGCAAAATCAGAAATATTATTATATATTTATGAAGCCCTTCATATAAAACAACAAGTACCTGACCTAAATATTCAAAAGTTTCAACAGAATGATATTCAAATCGACTGGTCACGAATCACAAAACCCAACAGCAATTTATTAATAACCTGGCAAGGTAAAACACACCCTCGACCAGATTCAACAAAAATTTGATCGGATTGGCAACAAACTAAAGAGGAAAAACAGCTGCACATACGACAAAAATTTCAAAACCATATGAAAATTCAACACTGCAATCGGTACGCCCTGCGCTGTTACCAAGTGGACAGAATAAAATTGAGGAACAAGGTGAAATGAAGGACAAAGCTCGGGCAAAATAACATACGTACACGTAACAGCCAATAATGCGAAAATTTGGTTACCTCTCAATCCAATACAAGAATGACCATATCTCAAACATGACTGCAATACAGCGAGAAAGACACATATACAGACACATACGCATACACTCTTATTAATGAGCCCAAAAAAGAAATAGAAGTAAAACCGAGTCAGACTAGTTGCCAACCTTACATAATCAAATGAAAACCAAAGGTGTATATAAATGAAAGATTGTAAAGTGAAGTTTAGTATTCTTGAAATAAATGGCCATTATCCACTTTATTATTAATGTGTTTTTCCTAATAAGAAATATATATATATATATATATATATACCTATATATATATATATATATATATATATATATATATATATATATATACATACAGTATTACAGCTTGCTTACCGTTTTATCTTACCAACTGATTTGATAGAGAAGTAGGACATTGAATAGATATTAACAACCGCTTACTTAAACAATACACAAGTACTGGTCTACAAGCTTCAAATAGATGGAACACAAAGACACAGTTCCGTATGGGGCATGTGAAGCCTAATGGTAATGCCAGTGCATGAATAAATTATTTATGTATCAATAGTTCTGGACAACGTCTAATTATTGCATTAACCTCGAAATTGGGAAGCATGTTCAAAAATTTAGCTCAAATTAAAATTTAAACGCGTTTTGTAAGCGTATCGGGCTTTGCACAGGGCTAGAAAGTTTTATTTATGAGTGTTCGTGCAACAGAAACCTTAGCTTACACAGTTCAAATAGGTATGTGAGTTAAATTTTTTATTGCATTCGCCCAAACAGGATTGTCTACAGGTATGATCCCGATTGTAAATAAAGTTAGATAAAGATTGCAGTGGAATTTGGTCGTTTGAACTTAGTAAAGGAAGCTTGGTGGTAGAAGTAATAAAAACTAAATCGGCAGCAAAATATGTGAACAGTAAAGCGGAAATCAATCTATCTTGGATGTGATACATTACATTTTCACATTTGCATTGTTGGCGAATGAACACAAGTTTCTTATCAATTGTGAAAACATCCAGAGAGAGTTTTATTTTATCAGTTGTGTTATACTTATTTGCAAAACGTGGTGGGCAACAAATAATGAAAAGCATACTCCGTACACCATCCAGCTCAGTCAGAAAATAGTCGGATGAACAAATTCGCAATGCACTATTAACTAAGCCTTTCCCATTTAAAGAGGCAGTAGCTGTTGAAATGTAAAGGTTGCGCTGTTAATCGTCTCAAATCAGTTCTATGTTTGAGCAAAACTTAAAGAAATGTTAGGGAATCATCCTTTTGAATTGCGATTTATCAAGCAATTATTCATCATGCACACGGATTCCATCATAAAAATAACGGTTGTATATTTTCATTTCATTCGATAGTTCAGAGCTCCTTCGTTCCAACATGCACATAAACATAACGGCCATAATCAGGGCCAAAGTCAAGCCCACTCCTAAACCACCATTTTGTATGTGTAGCTTGCCATTGAAAACGAATTAACTATCTGAATAGCGCAAATAAAGTTACCCGTCCAAATGCGTTTCACTCAGTATAAAGTTTTGGAAATTTTCCCGAACATACTGACACGCAAAAACAATAGCTTCCTTTAAAGGGTCATTGGTGTATAAATAATCACCATAAAACAGAAAAATCCAGTTTTTTAACGTCCAATTTGTCTAATGTGTTTTTTTAAATTCATGTCCGGAAATACATACTCGACACTGCTTCTAACTCATTAGAAACATTAAACCGCAAGGATCTTCATCCGTTGTATGGCCGGCAGCAAACTCCTTGCTAAGTTTATGAGTGAGGATGCGATCTATCAGTTCCGTATTCGAATGCGAAGTACCGATAAGGTTCATGCTACAGTTGTCTGTATGGCTAGCGAAAGGCCGCCGGTCTTCGGGTCGGGAATTTCAATT
Source organism: Eudiplozoon nipponicum (assembly GCA_029291075.1). Taxonomy (NCBI): domain Eukaryota; kingdom Metazoa; phylum Platyhelminthes; class Monogenea; order Mazocraeidea; family Diplozoidae; genus Eudiplozoon; species Eudiplozoon nipponicum. The sequence continues at coordinate 104,662 of JAQBSW010001181.1, read as the reverse complement.
ATAATTATTATGAAAACAAACTATCAAATTCCAATTCTCTACTGTCGCATAAATATGCAAAATCATGCTCCTAAAACTCATCTTGCTAACTAAACGAATTTCCGTGTTTCTCAAAGCAAGAAACGACTAAGAAATGCGAATGGTTCTTCACAGCTAAATGAAAGCAGAAGTGCAACTATAAACAGAATACCATTTAATGAATTCGACGTAAATTGTGCATGGAATTTTGCTTCTGAGTAATTAATTTAGAATTCATTCCTTTTAAATTTAAGCATGTAATTTAACTGTATATCCTAATTGTATTGCAAATATGTTACATAGAGAACCTTATATTTCAGTCAACATATTCGATAGGGGGAAATTGATATTTTTAACTGCGTTGTATAAATTTGAATTAACCAAAAGTTATACAAAATGTCACCGACTATTTTGCTATTAATGTTTATAAATATGTAAACCAAAAGAAGAGATTGGAATAACTTACCGATTTTAAAATGAACAGCACCCTGGAGATTTTCACCGACGTTAACCCATCCATTCTTCTTATCACACTGCAAAAAGAGAAAAAATGAAGAAAACAGTTATCTTTAAAATATTCGTTGTCGTGTATAACGAAAAAATTATGTATTTTTAGTTGAGAGTTTTATTATGAAAGGAATAGATTGAGCTCGTCATCTGTCATGCCGGAAATTTCTATAACGAGTGAAGCTCACTTAGTATCCTGATTGGATAATATTATCGTTAATTTCTGAAAGCGGATGGTGCCACTACTCTCTGTATCAAATTTTGGGCTTGTATTGATATATATTGGTCAGCTGCTACTTTGTTCGCTTGATATATGTATTGACGCACAGATACTTGACATTGTAAACAATACGAGATTTAATTGCAAGTTAGCAACTATTTTCGTGTACGCAAAAAACTTGTTACGAACAACAAAGAAGCTTATCAATATTATCCACCTAAACCTGCCCTAAATTTTGATCTAAAAGAAGTTACACCATCCGCATAATCCGCAATTAATGATCATATAATCCAAACAGGGTATTCTGTAATCAAAATTCACTTTTACATTCTATACCAATCGAGATAAGAACAAAAATTTATTTAAGAGGCACTGTGCAACAAATAACAAGAATGAATATTTATATAATTAAACTAACATTGGTTGCGCGAGCGGTGATAACAATTACTTTTAAATCAAGGTTGTGTCCCATTATGCACACAAATTTGGCAGTATCAACTATGTATTGCATAGTGTGGTAAAAGAAATTCATCCAGTAGACCGGTTTCGTCCTTATTGGAAACTCCACGTACTGTGGAGAATTTTCCGCGGACAGGGCTAGAACTTGGGCGCGTATGCTTCGGAATATGGTGCTCTAACCACTGAGCCACCCTGCCGCACACTTCACACAGTTTTCAGTTATATACTAACTACCAATGTTCGTTTATGTGTATAAATGTTCCATTTAATACCACTTCCCCATGTAACGTGGTATCTGTTCAATAATGTGTGCGGCAGGGCACCTCAGTGGTTAGAGCACCAGATTCCGAAGCAGATCCGCTCGGGTTCTAAGCCCCTCAAGATCGCAACCTTGATTTAAAAATAACAAGAAGGAATGTTCAAAATCCAAATAACTAATGGTATTCCACTCACCTCTAAAAATAGAAGCAGTAAGTACATTCATATAGCACGTCAAAACTAATCTGTAGATACATCACTAAATGCGACATTAAAAACAACACCGACAACAAAATGGCAAAAATCCAGAAAAACAGGCTACCAAAAAAGGACCGTAAAGCAAGAAAAGACTACCAACTTGGCATAACACAGAAGCATGACTGTTTCTAAACACGCGCATTCAGACAATGCAGAACAAAAACAAAGCATCTGAACGATAGAAAAACGTGCACATTTGCCTCGAGCAAATGGTGCGCTGAGCCTAGGTAAGCAACCGTTCTGTACGAAACGATTAGCTATACGTCATACGACGCGAAAAGTGACGCCAATAGACACAGCGATATTCATTTACACAAAAACCAAAACTACTTCCAAATATGGCATAATGTACACTCCCAACTCGCACTGGTCTGAACGGTCGTAGGTTCGAATCTCATAGCCGAAAACGTGTTAAATGACTGGTGACCTTTTCTAGTTCCACAGGTAAAGCATAATAAATTTTATTGGAAATCTTTGATGAAAGCTTCCATCAAAGATCGTTATAACTTGTACAATCTATAGAGAATTTACGAAGAAGGCCACTCGCAATACCATCTTCATTGCGACTCAGTAGTATTTTCGCCTTGAGTAGTCCAGTCTGAAGATCTGGTTTATGTGACCGTATAGGCTCCAGATCCTATAGTCACTTAGATAATCGATTGTGTATGTAAGTTGACATCTTTACCATTTATACGTGCTTATTGTTTTTCCTTATTCAATTTCAGTTGCTTTAGATCGATATTTTGTAGGACGTTGGCTTTGATTTAAAAATACATATGTACAATATTTCAAATCTTTTATTGCTATTCTCAATTAACTGACCTACTCTTTTGCATTTGATTGCAGAACTTCTGAACGTATTATGATTTGAGCAGACAGAAATACGCTGAAATACAATGTTCCATCAGTTTTATGCATATATAATTTCCGTTTAATGTATTTGCACTCGTTCAGTGTATAATTTTAGTCAGAACAACGTATAATGCAATGTTCGCAATTGTTCCTAACCATTTTAAACATTAGAAAGAAATTTACTACATTACTAATTTTAATAGATTTACTTATTTCCTTTCATAAAAATATTTCATGCTTCTCCGTCCTGCTTTAGATCTAATTAAAATCATATTTGTTGACGTTAAATGCAAAAATCTCAATACTAATCATCTTCAGTAAAATAAATCTACCATCAGCTAAACTTAATGTGTTTTCGACCATTAATGGATATCAGCAAAACTGACTGCGGAAACAAGACACCAAGTTTGTTTATAGCTCACAGATAACTAGGATCTATAAAAAATAGGATTCTAAATTCTATCAGCTAGCGCGTCCTATAAAAAGAACAGCCTTACCTTATACAATTTTTGAGAAAGAGCAATATCGTCGTTTACTCATTGGAGTGAATAAAGTTAACGAAACATAAAACGTTCAATAGGAGTTCGGCTGGTATCCGATGGACCTCTCTATTACAAATGAATAAATCGTTCTAATATGCACGATCTCCGAAAAAATGAAGGAGAATGGTGTCTGACGACCCTACCCCATTTTTCGTGGAGCAAAACAAACGTCGAAATAGGCTATCATAAATCTTTGCTTAACGTCGTGTGCCATTTAAACCGAGGAACTTCTAACCATGGAGTCTTCGAATGTGATGGTCTTTGCTAAGCAGCCTAATTAGGGTACGATTCCGTTTCATACTCTCTTCGATTTGTCAATTAGGAAAGCGTTGGCGTATTGACCAGTTTGGACTTTTATCCGCGATAGAAGATAGGAAGTACAATAGACCTGAAGTGTTATTGCACTCGGACGGGTTCGGTCCTGACATCTGAGAGGCTCACGATAGTTTATAGGACACGGGCCTCTATATAAAATTTTCGGTAATGCTATTTCAAAGCAAACTCACTAAATAAAATAAACATCAAGCTTGTAAAGGATGTCAGCAAAATGGTTTTCAAGATAAGCTAAATTTCACCAAGTGAGAATTAGTACCGATTCTGTGTATCCGTTAGTTCAGAAAATCGATACACTCTAGCTTCAATGGATGTCAGTTATCAAGTTTTGTGGTAATCATGACATCATTCAATGAAATATAGAACTATCTTAATAAAAGTTGGCCTCGTATTGCATCAATGTTGTCACTGCTTGTATTCTAAGATGAAATCGCAAGGAGGCGGAGAAACAAACTAGACCAACCCAGGCACGATTTTGACTAGGAGTGGGAGATCTGAATCAAACTAAACCCATCTTCCAACTCTCAAAACACGCTACCGGTATTTGCGGCTCATAATTGGTATTACTTTATACTGCCCACATGCTTAACATTGTGTTTCATTTAAGATGTTATGGCGAACTATGATAATGATGGTTTCGCGGCCACAATTGTTCGAATACTTGACACTTATTTCCATTACCAGATCCTATATTAACTAGAACGGGCCTTTCACATTCAGCACCCAGTGAATCATAAGGTTGAATACGAAAATCCATTGCCAATTCTCTCTAAATCATTAATAGTCAATACACAGAGTCGTACATAGAGCCAAGTCGACAGAATACAGACCCTCACAGGCAATTAACCAAAATAAAAATAATCGAAGTAAAACTGAAACCAAACTAGTTTAGCAATCGATGTTTGCGAGCTTAATATAAACACCAATCACATTGTATTTAATTGGTCACACCACATAGGAAAACTACTGCCAGTAGGAGCCGGTATTACGCCCCATACCCACTATTTATTTAGGTGAGAGTGTTGGACAATTGGACGATACAATCTCTTTCATATATATATATATATATATATATATATATATATATATATATATATATATATATATATATATATTACATATATTGCGTTAGCTTTGAGTAACAATGTCGAAGACTTTATATGAAGTTAGCTCCACTACTGCAGGTTTACACATTCCTATTGGGAAATGTACTGTCCAATTGTCCCACGTTTCTCACAAAAACAATTAGTGGGTAGAGGGCGTAAAGCCTTCTCCTAGTGATGAGTCTCCAGTAAGCATGAAATGAATGTGCGTATGAGATAATACCTACTGTTAAAGCTGTCTTCGGTTTATCCTTCTGGTCACATTTGAAATACTTTTTTACTAGGTGCGCAACACCTAATATAAAATTGCATATATATTAGTTCTCCGTAACAAAAAGAATCTAACAAATATTTTGTTCACAAGACTAGCCTTATTTAGAACAAACTAATTTAGTTTCAGTTCTGAAAGTAGTGCATTAATTATGCGCATACAAAATGAATAAAAAACAACGCAATTACGGATAAAGTTCTAGGACCTCGTAGAACTGTGAGACTTACGCCTTCAGTCTTCATAATTTTACTTCGTAACCAGGAGAGATAATAAACGCGCACACGATTCTTGTTTCCCGATATTGTTACTAGAATGTTTTGGCCCTCCAACACAGAGATCAGCGAAAAGCGACGCCGTGATATCAAAGTGTAGACTAGCGAGGAAATTGTTCACCGTGATATAAGGCATAGTTTCGATTGAGGATTTATAAGATATAAAATAAAATATTTAAGATCTAATCGATTTTTTAATAAGAATCAAATTAACAGTTAACAAATGCATTTATAAACAAGATCGCAGAGTAAAATAATTTAGCATAAAATTTGACCTCTATTACGATAACTTTATTCAAATAAATAATCAAGCAAATTTACAACGTTTTAAATATATAAGTTTAATATTTAAGGTATCGAAACATACATTCATCCACCGATCTATACAAAAAACATTGTTATACATGCATGCGAATATGCATAAATATATACATACAAACATACATAAATACAGTAATACGTACACACATGCATACAATTATACATACATACATACAAACATATATACCTACCTACCTACCTACCTACATACATACATACATACATACATACATACATACGAACGTACGTGCGTACGGACGTATATATATATATATATATATATATATATATATATATATATATATATAAAATTACATACATACTTGCATGCATACATAAATAAATACGTGTAAACATTCATAAATTCGTACATATACGAAAACATGAATACAGGATTTCAGAAAAGTACTCACTAGAATATGTGAGCTTGACTACATAAATATAATTTTTTCAATGACCGCAGAGGATATTTAGAGCGTCTTAACTTTCAAATTTCACAAACAGTTATTTAAAAAAATGTCAACAAAACCAAAGCACTTTCTGCTTGCTTTTCTCACTCTAAATTGATTCTTCAGACATCCAACTTTTAAAAAGCATGTGAAGACATCCATGTAAAAACCTTAGGTTCAAGGAAAAACGAATTTACTTGGGCAACGGCTGACGAGCCTTCCTGAAACTAAATATTTCCTCTAGTACAGGCGTAAGAGCACGTCTTCGAACCAAAGAAGCTTAATGAAAAATCCTGGATAACAGATGCGTACATTGGCCACTGTGCGCCAAATTCATACAAAAACTATATGCGCATGAAAATTAGTGTTTGAGGTTAATTTTAAGAGTTCATTGACGCGTTGGAATTATCAGTGCTTTAATTTACCAACGATGCTTTACATATTACAACTGTAGGGGAATCTTCAGAAGAGTATACGCTAGTTAAGACACGTTCTTCATAATTATGTATTAGGTGTTGCGCACCTAGTAACAAATTAGTTCAATTATGACCAGAAAGATAAACCAAAGACAGCATGAACGAAAAGTATAATCCCGTGCACATTCGTTTCGTGCTTACTGGCGATTCATCAGTAGGAGCCCATATTACGTCATTTACCCACTATATATTTGGGTGAGGAATGTGGGAAAATAGGACGGTCCGTCCTAATACATAATTGCATATATATTAGCTCTCCGCAACAAACAGTATTTAACGTTCTCCATAAACCTGACAATTAACTGGTGAAATCAAGATTTTCTCCAAATACGATAGCAGTTTGTCAATGTCGCCAAGAAGTTTAAGTCAAAACGTGTCTGTCCACAATCATGCAGGAAGCCAACTGTTTAGAGCTGCAAAGCGTATTAGTGATCCAACAACTGAGTAGTCTAGAGAGCAGCGATCCGAGAAACTCAGGGATCTAGCTTAAATTTCTGCAGATGTTAGCCGCTAAAAAGTAAAGTTAATGTGCTTAATACCTTTGCCTTCGCCGCTCCTGTCTAGAAGGGAGAGTCCCGTGTCCAATCCCAACAGCAAGTTTACACCCCACATTGCGGCACAGAGAATCTCTGAGCCGTACCGCTTTTTGTAGACTTGAATCTGTGGAGTGACTGGAGGTTGGCCATGAATTAGATGTACAGCGGGCTGCGAAACACAGGCATTACCGGGACCACCAAGTACTGAAGATACACCAGCTTGACCTGGCGGCAGCAGTTCATTGGCATCACCAGCAGCTGCTGAAGATATCGAACTAAGTGTAGTTGTTGCTACGGAACCGCCAAGTACACTTGATGGTAAAAGCACGTCCCGAGGCATTTGTTGAGTATTTGAAATGGAGCTGCAGTTGCCAACTGAACCACTAATGCAAAGGTCAAGAGCTGACGCGGGCAAATGACTTCCAGCCGTAGTCACAGTGTTCTTAATTTGGAAACAAATGGACCAAAAAATCGAACATAACTTTACATATTACACACTGGATAAGCGAGCATATTCAAATATCATTTGCAGAAAATTATTTTGTTTAGTCTTTCGTGTATCAGTACCCTATACAACGTCTAACCTATGTCATATTAATTTCATATTCTGCGGAACTACATAAAACTACCACATGCGCTCTTCAAACGTTTAATGAATTCGAATACTGCAAAAATAGCCATGTGTCCAAAGGATCTACTTTTCTGTAAGATCGCAAGTATCGACCAAATTCTAAGAAGCACAATGTACAGTGCAGACATTACAGATGAAAGAAAAACATAAAAATTAGCCGAATTGGTCTATTGTACTGTGCCTATGGTTCACAATAGCTTTGACGACAATTGCTGGTTCTAAAAGAACCAAATTGTAGACTAGAAGAGAAAACATCCTACTCCTTCAGTAAAAATGTGTAGTAATGACCACGCGCATTCCATAACAGATGCAGTAAAAGTTGCTGCTAAGGTAGCATGAGCTCAAAAGGACATATTTTATTACCGGACAGTGAAAAGTGCTCTATCTGCTAATGCATCCAGTTTCGACGATTTACGTTTTAGTTCTGCATGAAATAAACTGAATCTCCATTCGCCATTCTTCTCCATGCATAAATGCGAATGTTTCCGAAAGCGCGCTACATTTATCGGCAGCTTCAATTGCTGCAGTACAATGAATAGATAATTACTTGGTTGATTTATGCATGAATTTTAATGACAAACCATGAGTATACTTCGGCGGGGTAGCTCGGTGGTTAGGGTACAATATTCCGAAGCAGATGTGCCCAGTTTCAAGCCCTGTCCGCAGCAAATTCCGTAAGTACGCGATGAGTCTCCAATAAAGACGAAGTCGGTCTACTGGTTGAATTGCCTTTTCTACACTATACAATACGTAGTTTATACTGACAAATGTAAGTAAATAATGGGTCAGGTGTTTATATCAAGATATTAAACTTTATTAAAATTAATGGTATACTTCACATTTCGAAAGGAAAATATTTAGGTCAGTACTCATCTGTACTGAAAAATCTAGTTCTAACAAAGTAATCTATTACAATCCACGGAGAGAATAGGTTAGACGGCTTAATTGAAGTAGTAAATGGCAGGAGAAATAATGAACTATACGGTTATCAATTGCGCAGGAGGGAGTTGGGTAATGACAACTGACATAAAGTTTAAGGACTTAAAATAAACAACAAGCCGCACGATATAGCAAGACTACCATCCACCCATCGCCGTACTGACGCAGTTCGACTTCCCGTGGACATCGCCAAAGCATAAAACAAGCCGATTAAATAAGATGGGACTGAAATACACTATAATGTAACGAAAATTAAAACTCATTGTCACTTCTAACAGTCTCACATAGATTTAACTAAACAAGAAAGTTGGCCGCAGTCGTAGACATAAATGCTTGCAGCTTTCGCCAATTATATAGGTTTTTCAAATGAGAAATCACTGATTGTATGAATGATGAAGACAAAGTATTTGAAAGTATTATCGGCGATGACCGCATTTTGAGTTCCATTGCAGTATAAGTACATTGGAGCTAGTCGGTTTACTGTTGCGTTCTGTTGATTATCTTGGAAGGACGCAACGCGTCAGTAGTTGTGACTGGCGGTAGCTGTACCATGTTTTGCGACAGATTAAAATATCATTTCTGTTATTGTAATCCATAAACTTGATTTAAATTAGTATTACCAATCACCGGACAACCAAAAAAAAATTTCTCTATAACTCTCACGGACGTAACGAAAACTGCGTCAGAATTATGATCGCGATAGGATAGAAATTGAAGAGTCGAAATTTCAGTCACTTACAATTTATAACTGATTAAAATTTGTGATAGCCGTAATTGTGAAATTCGACACATGAAACATTCAATGCAGTTTGACCTTTGTAAGTGAGGTTGACTTCGTTCTTTAATGATAACAATGGAAAGTCAAAACGCATCAGTACATTTAACTGACGGCAGGTTAGCTATGCTATGCCACTGTTCAAAAGCAAGACATTTCCATTTCACAAACATGATTTAAATTCTTTAAATCAAGTTTGCGAGCTTGAAGTAAAATTGACAGAAATACGCACAAAAGAAGAATTTCGTATTGGGCCATTTGTCTCTCCAATTTTGTTATTACTATACAGTATCTGAATTAATAAACATTCAAATAAATATGCAAAATGTGGTTTCGCCACCGTCCATCGATTTTATTGTTTTAATGAAACTGGAAGATTCATTCAAATGCATTAGCATAACTGGATAAAATGAGAAAGTTTATTTAAAATCAAGAATAAATACAATCAGTTCGCTCACCTCGTCCGAGAAACCACGCTGAATTTGCAATTGGTGCAACAATTGATGTTGAGAGGTAAGTATGGCCGGTTCTTGAGACAGAACACCTGGTCCTCGTGGTGGCACCACTTTATTGAACATCAACATGTTGCAGCATCCAGAAATCAGTTGAAAAGATGAAACAGCCAGACAAATACACGTAAAGCAATTTTAAAAACAATTAATAATTGGTACCATAAAGCAAACCAATTATAATGCAGATGTTTTAGTGATATTTGGAATTTAATAATATTCCTTCTAAACTTATTTGTTGATTCCTCAAATAATAAACAGATTCTCCAAGAACAAGTTGACATTTTAACTTCTGTCATATTGAGCTTCTTCATAATCATACCAATATGGGTCCTGATTCGAACCCATAAGAAGTATCGATTTGCAGTGATTATTTAAATATGTGAGTGATTATCGCTTGAAAAGTGTATCAATTTGGCAAATCCACAACGTATCCGAACTGGACAATCCAAATTCAAACGCTTTCTGAGCGATACAAAATTTTGATCATTATTACGTCATTTTCAGCCTGCTTAATCGAAACACACGAGGAAGGAAAAACTGTCAATAGTGCATGTAGTCTAAATAAAAGCGCGCTTTTCAAAAATATCTTTTGACTTCAATAATCAGGTCTGCTTACGCTCGACAAGACTGCTGACAGAAATTATATGTAACTTGGCTTTCATATACTGTACAAGTTCGCAAGATATCACCTGTCGTATGACCCATGCTGTAAAGTGCAATTTTTCTCATCATACTTCACTAGACTGCCACTAAAAATCGATAATTACTCTTCTGATCAAGTATGAACAGTTAAAATAGCAACAGCAAGAAATGACGAGTCACTGGAAGGCGTATGTATGTACAAACCTCATCTACATCGACGTCCACAATGCCGTCGAATAAGCACAGTACAACCAGTAAAGTTCAACGTTCATGAATGGTGATTATTTGATGTTGAAAATATTGACACTGACAAGCACATTGCAAGATCACTGTGAATGCTTACAATTTGTCCAAACCAGCCACCTTGCATGTAATTTTAGGAGAAATCACAATTAAATAGTCAAATTATACGTACATTTATTTTCAGAAATGGTTTACTTTTAGCAATGGAAAATGATAACTACTTCACAAATTGAAGCATATAGAAGCGGCAGTTCCGAGGTGTCCACGATAATGGAATGTGAATGAGAATCATCATCATCATCATCATCATCATTTCCAGCCACACAAATGTCAAGTGACTAATGTTTCACTGCCATATAACCATAAGGAATGAAAAAAAGTATATAAGTGAATTTAGATAAATTATTATTGAGATTTACGAGAGAGGGAGAGGGGTAGAGAGAGAAGGAAAACCTTGCTACTATGAATAAATCTATCAGGATAACTCACAGAAATGAGGCAAACTAAACCTCTCCACAACACCATTATGGCCAAGTTAGCATTCGGGCAAGGCGACATCAGCAACACAGCTTCCTTGCGGATTTCATTGTATCACGTCATAAACAAACCGAACCTCGCAGCTAACTTTGCCTTACTTGGAAAAGAAAGTTACGAAGATGATTCTACTATACATCTGCAACAAGATCGCCACTGAGCTCGATTCGCTGCCATACCGCTAAGGGTTTCTAACCAAGAACTGTGATGTGCACGAGGACCCCATCCCGGCAGACGAGTGGATCCTATACTACCCAATTTGGATGTAAGTGACTTTAATTGTTTCTGCCATGCCAAAATCTGCCCACCTTGTTTCTTACGCCAATTTGGTGCTGGATCAGAGAACAGAGCTCTATTGGGCAATCGGAATGAGGGCATACGCAAAACGTGACCGAGCCAACGAAGTTGATGGAGCCTTATTTGCTTTTCTAAAGACGAGCACTTATTGTCAGATCCAAAAATACGTCTACGGATGTCAACGTTTGCCTCCATGATACAACTAAAGAAGGTAATTTTTTGTCAGTTTCCCGCTTGAGCAAAGAAGTGGTAAGTTTAATTAACTTGAATAGGGCTTCCGAAACCGGAAGTCGAAATATTCGGAATTATAAGGAGAGTAGATGCAAACACCTTGTTGCTCCCAGCAAAGAACATGGTAATTAATCTATTCCCTGCTATGCAATATGTTCATTTTTAAGGTGGTAGTTTTGACCGTATTTCATATATCGGCTATCCGGAAGCAAGAACACAATGACCGAAGGATAACAATACTCACATACAAACTAACTAATCAATAGGTTATATTCAGTTAGCATTGCAATTTATTTAAAAAAAATAGTAACTGCGTAGTTCAATTACGTTACTTGCTTTAAAAGCACGTAGAAATCGGCATGGTTTGAAGTGTGACTCTTTTCGAAAATTGTGCTTATAACACAAGCGTTGCTCATTTTTAAGATGCGTTTAATTCAGAATACTTTATAACTAGATTCTTTTGTAATCAGCCAGTCCTACTTATATGGCGTAATGATCAGTTATTTCATATCATTTTATAACAGACATCATGCCACTTTAGGAATTGCTGTAGAATTAAAGCATGAAGAAGGTATAATGTTATAAATAGAACATAACATGTCAAATATACATCAAAATTTTATATTGGAACCATTGGGTAAATTAAGACGTAATTATTCGATTGACGATGCTCTTGAGTTTGTTAACAGAATTCAGGATATAGATGTTAAAAGCAAGATTATGGTGTCTTTTGATGTTATTTCTTTATTTAGAAATGTTCCAAGTGACGAAACCATTCAAATTATAGTACAAGCGGTAGAGCAAGACATATTACCATCTCCGGTGCCAGGTCAAACTCTACGAAAGCTTATCTTATTATGCACGAAAGACATAGTTTCGTTTCAATGGAAGCACCTGTAAACAAATTGTTATTGTATAAATGGGGAGCCTCCTATCTCCAGTGTTGGCTGAGATTTTCCTATGGCATCTAGAGAACACATTATTAAGGAGTGACATAAGTCAATGTGCTCGATATATACGGTACGTGGATGATGTTTTCCTTGCGCTTAAGAACAGATCGCAGTAACGAAAATTGCTTTAAAGTTTCAACAAAGCGCATAAGAATATCGGTTTCATGTCAGAACACGAGAAAGATGATTGTCTACCTTTCTGAGATGTACTACCAAATAAATATACTAATGGAAAATTCATTAAAACAATTTTCCATAAAACAACCTGGTTTTGATAGTATTTGTATTACAAAGTCTTGTGCTGTTTCAGTATAAATAATCAACAGTTAGTGGCTCATATTCAAAAAGTGAAATGTTGGTTAGTCCAGGTTTCAAAGACAATGAATATAATAAAGCAATAAACGATTTAATGTCTAATGGCTATCCTCTACAATAAATTGAATCAATTATTAAAAGGTGCAGTCAACAGAAACAGACGTATTTCGGACCAGAAAAGAAAGCATTATCAATTCAAGTTTAGACATACTTCGCGTATTAAAGCCTACCTCTATTAGAAAACAATGTTTACGAAAAAGATAAAGATGCAATTATTATGGTTTCTTGTATAATTCAATTGGCAAAACCAAAATAAGATGAAATTGGATTTCGTGTATACCTAAAAGAAACTAATGATTAATTAAATTCCGTAAATGAGTAAATGTAGAAAATCACGAAAATAAACAGAAAAACGAAGTCAATTCGAATAAAATTAATTTCTGTTTCGGTTCCGAAATGTGGATATCAAAAATAAATAAATAAGTAAATATATATAAAGCTTTGCCTATACACTCATTCATATAATTCACAGTTCTGACCATTAAAATTTTTTGTCGGATATTTTTATTTCAGCTCATTTTGTGAAATTCTCAATGTAATCTTGATTTAATAATAGGCGCAGTTTTAATGAATCTGATGTTTCATTAAAAGGCTTTATATTTAACAGTATGAGTATGAACATGTTTGAAAAAATTAGAAATGGTCAAATATTAATCTCTATGAAAAATATCGTTATAGGCATGTTAGTCCTTTGGAAGGGCTTAAGGTATTGGTAATCGTGTAGAAGATGGTTTGGGACAATTCATGATAGAATTTTTATGTTATCTTGTGCATCTTATGGTATAGACAACTACGTTGATTTGCTGCCAGTTCATACTTCATATATATATATATATATATATATATATATAAAACAGTGAAGATTTATAAAACAATATCTATAATAATGCACTGAATACCAGATTCTCTAGAAATTACGGCATCCAAACTGGAAGTTTTATTGCAATTCTTAAAGCTTAAAATATAATGCGTTATCTTAAAACGTCAAATTCGCATTACATAATGGTCATTTTGGCTCGTCAGAAAGGTGAACCTGAGGTAAGTCAGTATTCCAGTGATAAGGTAATAACTTTCCTATAGACAGAGGAAAATCTAGATTCCGAAAATACACAAAAGATCTTCTGAATATTTATGCAAAGTATTTTCTAGCATAATGAAAATCACTACTGTACATAAAAAATGTTTAAAATTACGATTAATGGTCAAGCTGCATATTTAATCTACTTGCAGTTTATCTGTTAGCATGCGTAGGTTATTTGTGGCTCAACTAAAAATTGAGTCAAATTAATAGCAAAACTAACCCGACTCCGTCCAATTTGAGTGCATTTGCTGTTGAATGGCAGTACCACTCGCATGTACGCTGGTCGGACGAAGGGGACCACATGCTAGACGCATAGAGGATTGATCAGCACATACACTAGTACCAGAACCGCCCACTCCAGTTCCACGTAACTGCGCTACATATGAAGAAGAACTACCACTATTAGAAGTAGAAACTGCAGGCCCACCAATAGGATCGATCCGTCGTGGCGTCCGCTGAATCGTATTTATATGCTCAGACTAAAATACAGTAAATGAAAAAGTACCAGAAATAATAATAATGGTCTAATTTGGTTTACTAAGACATATATACCTTTACTGAAATTAGGGATATTGAGATTACATTATGTACTCTGTGAACTGGACTGCAATAGCTATTTATTCATATATTATTTTTGAAAATGAAATAGGATTAAGTTGGATTACAAACATACGTTAAACAACAAAATATAGGCGTAAAGTGAACATAAAACACACGCGCGCGCACAAACACAGATAAGAAGTTCAAATATCAATATTTAATTCATGTAAAAATCTATTGTGTTCGTTCAACTACGGAAAAATGATGTTCAACTGATTGCTTCTACAATACACAACTCGCCATAATCTATCGGTTAGAAAAGCACATTGAAATCTGACTCTTTTGTACTATAGCGTTTGAAAAAGTATGTTCAGAAAATTTAGAAAACTGCTCTAATTAGATTCATACGTTTTTTTAAAAAAAATTTGATTTGAAAAGAAATCCGTATTTCATACTATTGTGTTGTCACTAGTGATTAACACAATCATACAGATTAGTATTGCACCAAAATTTAATTCGTTGAAATCGTCAATCGACGTGGAAATTTGGATCCAAATTTCTAGATTCACAATCAGAGCTTGTTCTATTCTCACACAATAAAATAACACAAGTACCTCTCTTCGTAGAAGAATTTCTCTCTATCAACATAATATAATTTACAATTTACTAATACAAGTCTTCAATCAACAAATATACAGGCATACTTATACGCCTACATAAGCATATACAGATCTTTACAGCTATACACGCCTATGGTTAAATCCATGAGTGTTAGAGTTCCAGTCGTTTACAGATATTACCGAGTAAACAAAGTCCTAAATATATCTGATGGTCAGTATCTCTGGATGTAAGCACAACATACTGACTAGAATAATAGGGGTGCCAACTGGAACAGAACCAATGACTAAGATCATGAATGTAGCAGTATTTTAAAATCGACAGGACCGTTATTCTATGTGATATTTTTCATTAGCAGGAAAAGAGGATCAGATGATTTGGAAGATTTACATATGAAGGGTAAAAGATTAAACGTTTGATAGAGTAGCGATTATATTCGGCTAAATAACGTCAATTATAATTAAACTTGCTATATCAATTTGACTAATTCTTCAATTTGTTTGCATAGTTTTTTGATATGGCTTCATTTAACCTGTAATTAATTTTATGACTAATGCTTTTGAATTCTTCCAAATTTAAGCCGCAAGTATCCATTTATGCATGAGGCCATTTCGCGATTTCTTCTATTATCCTGCTCGCTTCTCCCCCTTTTCACGCTCTCTCATTCCAAAAGTCTTCGTTATTTCGACGTATTTTCCGATTATCTGATTACTCTCAGATCTTCAATTTCATACGCGGTTAGCGAGCTCAACTTACTTGAATATTAAGGACCATTCTGTAAACCTTAATCAACATACTAGTTTATCTAAGTACCCGAAATTAATTAATCTATCAATTAAAATGTTTGTAAGTTGATGGTTGCGTAATAGGATTAATATGAGCCTAAATATTCATTTAACAATTTCGCTGGATAGAGAAAACAATTTGAAATTATACTGACACTTCGGATGCTTGTATAACATCTGGTAATACTTCATTTGAAAAAGCTTTATTTTGGAGGAAAATCCGTCTACTCCACTACTGTTTCGTCCTTCGTTTTTAAACGCAGTGTTAATACCTAGAATTGCCGGAATATGATCGGAACAGTCACACCGGTTTAGCAAAACGCCAACAGCAACTGTAAGTTTATTAATTTTTAAAAGCAACTGCACCACGAGTCAGGCGTGATATTAAAGCACATGCACATGTTGGAGGCAAAAGATTTATTCTTAAAATAAATAACCAACATTAAAATCCGATCAGGTACAGCGTACGCGCGACTACTAGGTTTGAGAACAGCAAACCTGACATTTCATATCTAATATATGCATGGCGGTTTGATTCCCGCTAGTCAGTTTACCGTTTTACTCTGATGATGATCATGGATGGTCAAAACGCGCCATTACGTGTGAATAACAGTAGTTGTACTATGTTGTGATACTGGGTAGATAAAATGGGATTGGTGTTTATTTCGTGCTCGTAAACTTGATATAAAGGAATTTTATCACCACCCACGCAAGCAGTGGTTGTATAACATCAGCCATCGCAAAGAATTACATTATAAATCTTAAAGTAAAATTGATCAAGCAGGCTAGCGAGTATGTTTCACGACTTACTACGAACTGCTGTGAATTGTTCAAAGTGTTCTGACCTGCAGTAGCCTCCAAGATCGACTTTATAGCTTCTGCGGCGAGGTTATCCGATGCACTTTGTAGTGATTTAAGTCAAAATCCACATGTAAAAGCGAAAAATATACATAAAAATAAGTGAAAATATGTTACATACAAACAAAAACAAACAAATAAAGCATAGTGAAAAATACAAAATGAGTAAACTAGTAAAACTAATAAATTGTTAATCCACAGCACAAGTTCCTTAGACACACTCTGCTCAAATGGTCGAAATAGTTAAAAGAAACTACCCACAGAGCCCTTCTTCGTACATGTTTATATTCTGAATTCAACCTCTGCTTGTCCATTTTAATAACAGTGTTCATAGTTGAGTTGAATTCTGCAAGAAAATTGCGTACAAGCGGAACACTGCGTGGTTCCATCTACGATATCTTTGCTAATAAATTATTGTAATCTTCTTATAGATTGTTCTTTTAATTATCAGCGAAAAGAACAACAAATTTGCTTCAGGGTATTTGACGTGGATATTTGTTTTAAGGTTAATCCTCGTCTGGATCTGTAAACCGTGAATGTCAGCGTATCCCGGTAAGCTTAATTAATATAATATATAAATTGCAAGTAATTTAATGATATTATGGCTGGTTTATTAAATCTTGAGGATAAAGAGCAGTTAGCAAGTGGACTTAAGGATTGTAGTTTAAAAGATAGTTCAGAGGAACTTAAGTGTTCCAAGACAGATGATCATTCCGCATATATGGTTTTTCCGGGCCTGGCATCCCAGAGACTCTCTTATGGTAGTGACCAAAGGGCGTTGTGCAATAAAGCTAACGCTATACTAAAAGGCACGAGGGATTCTACACGAAGTTCAACCTAAAAACGCTTGCACTAAGACCAAAAATTGCAAGTAAGTAACTAATTTAATAAAACGAAAAGGACCCTTCTAAAACATTACATAAATAACAGAAAATAGTGAATACTCTTACACTAATAGAAATAACTGTCAGACTAAAAATGCAGTTCTACAAACGTAGAAATAAGAATCTCCGTAAAAAAGGACTATAAAAAGTGTTATAAACGATGGCCGCGCTACATGGCACTTGGTCTTCATCGTAAAAGCGTTTTGTTATATTTGTTTTCCGAGTACTAAACGCAAACGCAGGCTTCAATCAAAGGATACCGGTGCAGGATTGAATGACCGTTGGCGGCCTTTGTAAGTACATCTGTTCGGCATGTTACTGTAAATTAGCTGTTACTAACAATATTGCAGCACCACTACCAACGAAAAACGCAACCCGCGAAAGTCGATTGATAACAACAATTAGCGACACGGTTTGCTGAGTAGAAGAGGTAATACGTACCGGCCTGACTTCATCTGTAAATTTTTGTCAGTGGGTCTGAGCTTCGTACATCGGTAAGCCACCCGTGGGCCATCATTGAAATTCACAAACGATACCATTTTGACACGTTCTCAGGAAATTTCTCATTCTGAGTCCTATATACGATGACATGTACACCAATTAATAGAGATGCCCACTCGGGGACATCTATCTGACCATCAACGACTGTCAGGTTTTCTGGATGCTGATTTATGTTCATTATGCCGCTGGTTACTTGATAAGGAACCGAGACGCTGCGCACGGTGATGATGACAAAGGACCGTACGGTCGTTGCAATGACTGACGGGGACAGTGCGTGCGATGCGATGGTAGGCCGAAACCAATCGTGCAATAGCTCAGAATTATTTCTCTGGGGCTAGACAGTACACACGTCGCCAGACTAAAAATTCTTAAACTCAGCTGAAATCGTGTCATAATAATTTTATGAACTACACGATAAACCTAAAAAAATCAAAACTTGTGAGTTGAGACATTTTGTCAAAGAAAATTTGATAAAAATTTAATCAAATAAACTTCACACGAAGTTAAAAACCACAGAATTGGTGACTAATTCACAGACAAATAAATATTTTAATGTTTATAAAATATACGCTATAATTTCAAATATTATCAGCGTTAAACTGTTTCTGATAAACTACAGGACTTTAAATCTAATCTTAAGGCGCTTCTGATTATAAATGTTTATATACGAAATATAATTTAAGTAAACCTTTAGATACAGATTAAAAAAATATATTAAAATTATATTTGCATTAAAGTTCTGTTATAAATGATAGTTATTTTTATATTTTAATATTAAGATACCACAGCAATTATTTGTTCATGAAAGAAATAAAGGTTGATCAGGAATTAAAAATTTAAACTTTAAAAGAATTTGCTTATCTGGAATATTTTAGCATATGTAATTTTATACTTTTCACATAAGTAATATTCTATCTCTGCTAAAAGGCGCCAGTTTGTTACCCTACAGCAGATCCGGATAGCTGGAATTTTTACGTATTTTTGATATAACCATTGTAGACCGCCCGTTATCTTGTTTTCCGTTTGTTGATAGAAGAGCAGTATTCCAGATATTTTCATTTATCGTAATATCTACCTGTTAATTTCATAAGAGTGCTCACAGTTGAGCTGAATTCTTCAAGATAAGTGCAGTCCATAAATACAGACAAAATACAAATCCGCATCTAAGCTTATTGGTGAAATAAAGCGAAAGCTGTACAATAAAATAAAAAACCCTACACGAAGTTCACCACAAACACGCTTGTGCTCAAACCAAAGTGAATAATTTAAACAAACGAAAAATATCGTTCTCGAAACATTACATAAATAAAAAAATGAAGAATACACTTACACTAAAACAAGTAAGTTTAAGACGAAAAATCTAGATCTATAAATGTAGAACTAAAAATTCATCTTAGAAGAGCATACTTAAAGTGTACCTAACGATGATCCAGCTAATATATATATATATATATATATATATATATATATATATATATATATATATTTAAAGGTGAAACAGAAAAACCGTTAAACGGAGAGAGTATGAAACAAGGGAACGAAAAATCATGTGTTTATCAACCTCAATTCAGACTCAATGCCAGAACATACTTTGTCTGCTAGCCGAAATCAGGCTGTAGTATTTTTATCCACAGTTTCATATTTTGTTAGCTAATTTCTGTTATTGCATTTAGTAGTTATCTGAAAGCGTACATATAGAAAACACACTTGCAAGGTTTAAATGATGTTTTGCGCCATTTTGGACGTGTATTCACCATTTGATTTAAATCAGGTTTTTATGATACAATACAATTTAATTTGGGTAACTAACCTTCTGGTTTATCAGCATACATAAATTGTTCGACAAGTTGAGCATATAAATCATTACAATGCAAATACGTCGCAGATCAGGTTGGTTTATGGTGAAGTTTTCTATTTAAATTAACATTACCATTTCTCTAGTAGTACATCAAAGAACGGTAGACAATCGTCATTTTCAGGCTGTGACGTGAAGCTTATATTGTTCTGCGCTTTATTGAAACTCTGAAGCAGTACAAGTGATTCCAACTTTTTTATAATGACAAGGCAAATACCATCAGTGTACCGTATATATTGAGCCCACTTACTTAGGGGTTTATTTAGCTAAGTGTTCAGAAGATTCTTATAATCAAGATTGCGGTCTTGATATAAACACCTGACCCATTTATTACTTACATATGTCAGTATAAACTAAGAATTGTATAGTGTAGAAAAGGCAATTCATCCAGTAGACCGGTTTCGTCCTTATTGGGAACTCATCATGTACTGGCCAGAATTTGCCGCGGACAGGACTCGAACCTGGGCACGTCTGCTTCGGAATCTGGTGCTCTAACCACTGAGCCAACCTGCCGCACACTACACTGCACACAATTTTCAGTTATATACTAACTAATGTAACTTGGCTAGTCTATTTTTCCTTTAGGTGGAGCTCATATGGCATCCATTTAGACCCAAAGTTCCAACTAACCATTCCCAATCTGTCATTACTGAACAGACACCACACTACATGGGGAAGTGGTATTGAAATTAACATTTATATAATTAAACGAACATTGGTTGCGCGGGTGGTGATAACAATTATTATAATCAAAGTTGCGGTCTTGATATAACTGAAAATTGTGTGTAGTGTAGTGTGCGGCAGGATGGCTCAGTGGTTAGAGCACCAGATTCCGAAGCAGACGTGCCCAGGTTCGAGTCCTGTCCGCGGCAAATTCTGGCCAGTACATGATGAGTTCCCAATAAGGACGAAACCGGTCTACTGGATGAATTGCCTTTTCTACACTATACAATTCTTAGTTTATACTGACATATGTAAGTAATTAATGGGTCAGGTGTTTATATCAAGACCGCAACCTTGATTATAATAATTGTTATCACCACCCGCGCAACCAGTGTTCGTTTAATTATATAAATGTTCACAAGATTGGCTACGAAAATCTCCGCTAACAATGTTGGTAAGGAGATTCGCATTACCTCAACATAAACCTTTAAGTTAAACTACAATAAAAGAAAGATTGCGTTTTGCTTTAGTTTTCAGATATTTACAGTTGATTGGTTTTGTTACATTCACCAACAAGCTTTCTTATCCTAATGTATACGACAAAGTCCAACTGGAATCTGCATTGAAAATTGTCTCCAAGTGAATGTTTACCTTTGGACGCTAGTTCGTACAAATACCGACTTGGTGCGCGAATAGGATTAACTTTACACAAAAATCTATAACTAAACATATCTTTTCATGCGAACAATGTGATTGCCTCAAAGAACGCTTTTTACTTTTCAGTAACGCAGTGTGAAAATACCTGTCTACCTATTTAAAGCCCACAGCCTAAACTATAGGTCGCCCAGAAATATTTAAAAAATCAATTTGTTTATTCACCGGCATTAACACCCCACGAAATAATAATAAGTTATGCTTATTCAATTTAAACCACCTTGCAACATACTGCACAAACTTTTTAGTTTCATACTAACTTGTTTCTTTGGTTAGCCTTTCCTTCGTATGGAGCCTATGTAGACCCGTAGTTCCGACTAGCAACCGACAATCTAGAATTATAAAACAGACCATGTTACCTGTCGAACCTGTATTGAATTCAAGATTTATGCCATTAAACAACTGTTGAATGTGCGAGTGGTGATACACAAATACAATGTGTAGTCCGGCAATGGTAACATGAACCTTGCTGGTTCTTATTGGACATAGCCATCGTCCCGTTTCATGTTAAGCCTCGAATCTGTATTAATTACGCAGTAACTCTTAGTGTTCAACATGTAGTGACGGAATGAGAGTAAGCGTGCCAGACGCGAAGAGCAGGTTTCGGCTGATAACGGAGACTTTAGCCACTGACATCTGGGAGGATAGTGCCTGAGCTGGCATACTATTTAAGAAAAGTAGAACTAAATACAAAAAATCCCCACTAGGAATGGGTGACCCAGTATTCTTGTACAGTCCCCATATAACCATGAACAATACGAACTATAATGAATCCATACTGCATCGGTCGTCGCGCAGAATAAAAAGAGTCACCTTATCTGTTGAGTTGTGCAGAGTGGATGCTACGAGCATTACAAAACTTGTAGCACCATCCTTATCTACGTGCTATTGGCTTTGAACCTCTGGTTCCACGAAGTTTAATCAATCTGGTATATGGGACATCTGTATTGTCCTTAGCTCACGAGCTGACGCTTTTTAATTAAATGGATCTCTGTAAATAGTCGACTTAGTGCGGTATGCTTAAATACATATACTTAAAAAAACCTTAATCAACGTTACCTTTTCGTTGTATCTGCATGTTCCCACGGCTTACAACACAGATGACAGCAAGGACGCATTTTACTCATATTTAAGCTCTTTACTAGGTAGAGCAATAAGTTAAGATATACTCTTGGTTTTGGATGCGATAATTGTTCAAGTTGGACGCTTAAGTTAAACTTCAAGTTCAATGCGCAAAGGTACTGTTGGACAACTGCGCGGAACAACCAAAGAGATGGAAGAAGCGTGCGAAGCAAGTAATAGCCGCTTTTTGTTTCGACTTATCCGCACAAAGGGGCCGAGAATATTATAACTTAGCGAAACTATAAATGATAACAACAAGCATCTAAAAAATGATAAAATAAGTCGTTCTGATAGGTTGGCTGAATACTTCAAAGACAAAATTTCGTGGCACCTGCGATTCCCGAAAGTATGCCTGTAGCAACAATATGGAATGCTAATTGCGAACAACCACCAAAGTTAGAAATAATGGATGCGATCAAATCTCCTAAACTTCATAAAGCTGTAGAACTCGATAAATTGTTTCCAAACTTATTTAAGGATGGTGTTGCGTTGAAAAATCTTGTTCGTAGTATATAGAACTAGGAGATCGTGCAGATTCTTTGGAATGATTCGACCATCATCCCTATCTTTAAAAAGGGCAATTGTAATTCGTGATAAACATCTCGGTTTAAGATTGACTTCAGTCGTTTCTAGGTTATTTTCTTCGATTATCTTACGTTGTCTTAGCATTTCGCGTGAATCACAAACTAGAGAAGAACAAGCCGGATTTCAGTCAGGACGAGATAGTATAAATAATATTTTAATCTTAAGGGAAGTTCTTGAACAGCGATAAATATATCGCCGTCCCACAATAGCCATCTTTCTAAATTTCAAGAGTGCGTTTGACTCAGTGGATCGCAATGTTTTATTCAATATTCCGTCGAAAAGTGGTGTCGCCAAAATTTGTAAAAATTTATACGCGTTCTCTACATAAGCATTTCTCGACATAATAAGGTCTACGGTGAATTAACACACAGATTTACTATCACCAGTGGTGTTCGTCAAAGCCGTCCAATTACCCCTTTTGCGTGAATTTTAAATATATGCTATTATGAACAGCACAGTTAAATACGTCATGGGTGCAGGTGCCTAAGTTCTCCCGCGGTAGATAAGTTGATCTTGGCTATGCAGACGATATCTTACTTTGCACAGACCACCTTGAATAGGTTAACGGTCGTTATTCCGTCTTACGGTATGAAATGCGGACCTTCTAATGTATGATACTTCTACAAGGTTATTGACCCCTCACTTTAACTCTGCAAATACAGAGTGAAGATCTGGACATATTTGACAGGGTTTTATATACCTTGGCACCTCTATTAATAACTCAGGCAATATGTCTGACGAGGTGAGTATGAGAATCGCGAAAGAGAGAGAAGCTCTCACCAACCTTCGTCATTTATGGAAGAAACACGAGTATTTCACTATGCCATAAAGGTCGTGTTTACAATGCATTTGTACGCGCAGTTTTAGAATAGAATAGAATAGAATATCTTTATTTGGCTCCAAAGAGTTGATGATTTTAGACGCTTACAAGTATTCGACCATCATTGTTTGTGAAGCATAGCACATGCAGGTTACCAACAACGAAAAATCAACACTGACGTCCGTAGACGAATTTTTGGATCGGTCAACAAGTGCTCCTCGTTAAAAAATCAAGGCTGCATCAACTACATTAGCTCGGTCACATTTTGTGTATGCCTTCAGTTCGATTGCCCAATAGAACACTATTCTCTCAGCCAACAGCACATTGGCAGAAACAGCTAAGGTCAACTATTTACAAATTGGGTAGTATAGGATCCACCAGTATGCCAGGATGGATTTCACATTCGCATCATAATTCTGGGTAGGAAACCATGCGAGCTGTGTCATCGAGGCGAGCACAGCGGTAATCATGTTGCAAATTTCTTGTAGAATCATCTCGGTAACTTTCTTTTCTTAGTTGGGCAGAATAAGCTCCGAGGTTTTGTTATGTTTATGACGTGAAACCGTAAAATCCGCAAGGAAATTGTATTGCCGATGTTCTCTTTCCTTAAAGTTAACTTGGCCATAATAGTTTTTTGTATAAGTATAGTTTGTCTCACTTCTGTGTGCTATCTATGTAAATATAATCATTGTAACTAGGTCCTTCCCGTTGTAAATATTTGATTATTCATGTACCCAAGTTATTATTTTTTCGTTATTAAAAAAGTTTTGTTGGATATTTGTTATTCGTTCTATGGTTATATGGCAATAAAACATTAGTTACTAATAGCTTTTGTATTACTATGCATGACGATGATGATGATGATGATGATGATGATGATGATGATGAAATATCCACAAACATATCTAAATACACACATACATGCATGCATACATACATACATACATAAATACATTCATACATACATACCCACATATCTACATATACGCAAACAAACACAAATACATACATGCATAAATAATCACCTACATATATACATACACGCATGAATAAATACATACATACATACATACATACATACATACATACATCAATACGTACATAAATACATACATACATGCAGGAATGCATTAGTCATAATCAAAGAATTAAACAGTTTGTGCAGTGAGTTCCATCATTACGTGTGGCTAAATTGCTGAATATAATAGGCCTTTCCATAGGCCTCAGAGACCAGCAATAGCGACTGCAAAAAAATAAATTCAATTCGGTATTAATTAGGAAGGTTGGCGGTTTACTCACTTAAATTTCGTGAAGCTTGTTCAGATTAGAGTAGCTTCGGATGACAGCCATCAGCGAAGCATATTAGAATACAGTAGTTCTATTGTTTAATGACAGATAGCTTCATCCCACCAAATCTGATACTACAGAGCACTAAACAAGCATAATAGACTGATACCTCAGTGCCTCAAAACTATGAAGTTGGTGGTTATACATGGGCTGTAAACAAACACTGTTTTCCATTTCTAACCGGGGATTGAGACTGTGTTATTAACCTGCTTGGTAGGAATACCCCTGACAGTGCTGAAGCGCCGCCAACATACCATAATGAGTCAAGAATGCACACAAAATATCACATCAACAGTGAGATACTGCCTTCAGTGTTTATAAAATTTCATAAGTATTTATTGCCTAAATACCAACACCTACAGACGTAATAACGTTATGAATACATAAATAGCGGCTTGTGCTCTGACAACTGTAACAACAAACTTCAAAATATAATTATTAGCTTTTGTTGTCCACTCGACAGTTTGTCATTTATACAGCCAACTGAAATTTTGTGTCCATCTTGATCACTGCATTTATTTTAATAGATATGGCTTCACAAATTTCCATTTTAAGGCAGAACTGTTAAATGACATAGAATGAAGTTTATTAATGTTCTTGTTGCGAATACTAACCGTGCTCTTTTGAGCTAGTGCTCGAGCAAGATGTCTTTAACAAAGCATTGCAATCGACGGTTATACTACTCATACGCTATACATTCTTTTAAATATAATGCTCAATATTGTACGCAATCAAGATCAAAACTGATTGTGGCAATGCCGGTGTGAAAATTTTAAATCCCTCTCGTCCCATTGCCATAAATGCCCGTAGATTCAGAACATACACAAAAATGATAAGAATGGCTCTATACATCGTGTTATTTGGAATAGATTATGTCAGTAGTTCAGAATACCTTAAATAAACCTAACCTAAAATTTCAGCCAGTTACCGTTATAAAACAAATCTGTTTTAAAGACACAATTATTTGAGCGATCCGTTATTCCATTTCTTACTTTTTTTCCATATTCGTTATGTTATTTACATTTTTTTGACACACTGGAATCTTTTCTATTCTTTGGTCGGCATTGCTAAAATCAGTCAAACAGTCACCATTGCTTGTATCCACACATCTATTAGATTGAAAAGCAATATCCTCAAATGATGTAACCGTATCACCACCACCACCAGACCTAACGATGCCCCCGATTGGGCTGTGGTAGCGACAAGAAAAGCGCGTATACCTCCGGGGGCCTATTGCGGGCAGGCGTCGACACAGCGAAGCTGAATCAACGTCAGACGAGTTATCAGAAAATGTTTCCGTGCATCGCTTCTCACCATTGCCACCAACGTCTTTCTCTTCAATCTTGCTGTTCAAGTGCGATTCATAATAATTACCCATCGAAGTCGATCGTTCTAGAGAAGGTAGAGAAACGCGGCGTTCACTTTCCTTCGTTTTCTCGTCTTCCATTTCAGCAACTTCACCGTCTCGTTCTGCTACACTGGCCGCTTGTGAATTTTGGTAGTTCGCAGTACTGAGATCAAGCTTTCGTGGGGTCATGTCAGTTTTATGTACTGTAGGCACCGCTGCCTGAGCCAGGCTAAGTAGAAACGATTGAACACCTGGTCTATCGCACGCAGAATCGACAGAACTTCTAGATCTTCGAAGGTAAACAATTCGATTTAGTCTTGGTTCAGAAGGTTCTTGGTGAACATGAAAAGCAGCGTGTCGATCAACATGCGAAGCTTTTGATGCAGGCGACTTCCAACCTCGTACAGAGACAATAGGAAGCTTTCCAGAAGGCCTATAGCGATTTGTACATCTTGTATTCGTTTTCTTGAATACATTTTGATCAATATGATTATCTTGATAATGTGGCTCCTGCCTAGTAAAATTACTATTCTGATATAAACATAGTTGTTCATAAGTCGCATAATCTTTTGATGCAAAATTTGGATTATCAGAACGAGTATTTGCCATTAGCGAACTGCCTGCATAGCACACTTGTTCAGGCAAACGACTGGCGTCATCAGTCTGATTATGGCTTCTCAAGACCTTAACATTCGACAATGATTGATGCTCAAGCAAACGAATGTCTTCTTTAACAAACTCAGAAGTTGGTCTTTTGAAACATTTTTGTTCCCTTCCAGCTACACTTCCTATTGCACCAGCATTAGTAAATTGTGCTGTCGCTCTTTTTACAAGA
The DNA here is from genome assembly GCA_029291075.1 of Eudiplozoon nipponicum. NCBI lineage: Eukaryota > Metazoa > Platyhelminthes > Monogenea > Mazocraeidea > Diplozoidae > Eudiplozoon > Eudiplozoon nipponicum. The sequence goes on along the minus strand of JAQBSW010001181.1, from coordinate 77,102 downwards.
CCTATAATTCGTTTATATGGTTTAAATTTATTCATACAATTGCCAATGCCATGAGAATTAACATGCGTATCGTGCACTACTTGATGAGGTAGTGCCAAAGGTATGGTTTCATTAATTTGCGATATGTTAGACGCGTCATGATGCAACTGCGCTGTTCTTGCGTCGTTGGAATCTTTACGATTGCAAATATTAACAGTAAAAACACCATCAGTAGTTTCGGGCTTACTAGAAGCATCAATGGTAACCGTAGCATCATGTATATGTTTTGCGTTAGAAGAATTCATTTCAATTGTTTCATTCAGAGGGTGGTCTGAAGAGTCATCAAGAGGATGAAATAATTCAGAATGAGGCGAATTGGTAGATTTTGTCGTGTGTAAACGAAGCTTAAGCGAGTGGCGACAACGTGATACTACTGTACTAGGACTGAAGTTAGAAAGTGCATCGATAAATGTAGGAAAACTTATTGTCCCAGTTCGCCTTGGACCGCCTCTAGTATTTCCGCTATCCAAATCCGTTACAGACTCCAACCAATTACTGGGCGTTAATTGTGGCGGAGGAGTATAACAGTGATAAACGCTACGCCGATTGAATAGTTGGCGAGGTTCATCGTTGAGAGTCGACTTATGATAAAAGTAAAAGCCGTAGGGTGAAGCAGACAAACATCCAGATACACAACCATCGTGAAGAAAATCAAGCTTAGGGTTGCACCATCGTCCATAAATGCTAGTTTCTGCATATTTTGAAGACTGTGCAGGCATCACTTCTACCGTATCCAAGAAAGAAGATGAACCATGATAGTGATTTTGCTTGCACATGCTGGAATCCGTACATTCACGATAAAAAGGAGCTAAGATCTTTGGAACTTCTGACACGCTGCTTTCAGAGTACAATAGGGGATCATCTAATTGAGACGCGTAAATATATGGCCGAGGAGATTGATTTACTAAATTAGTGGTAGTAAGGTCGACTGTTTTGCTTCTGTTTTTCATTGCCGAATGCCACAGATTATGAACCTGATGGGCAGCCGCCTTTCGTGAAAATTTGCCCGTGTCATGATGTGACTGCTTTCGTTTTTTATTCTTTTTGGCAGCTGCTAAACGTTCAGCCTTAAAGGCTGTATAAAATGGCGCAGACGGTTCAACTTCTTGCGTTATCAGGCTTTCAAACTGTTGCTTCTCAGAGTAAGTGGCGCTCTTGCTTATATTTCGGCGCGGACTAGCACTGTTACTAGTGTTGTTCATCGAGGGAGTCACAGATCGTCGAATAGCCTGAGCTGCATTCGAGTCTAAGCCGGCTCTTTGTCGATGGAATTCTATGAAAGTTTTGGACTGTAATCCACTGTGGTGATACTCATCGTCGGCATCATTATTGAGATCATTAACATCGTCATCCGACAATTCAAGAGTTTCTTCTGACGAAGATGAGGATGATCTGTTTAATCTTTCTTTAATGTGGTAATTTTTTATCGAAGAAGAGTGCGTAGAAGACAGGTTTTCAGGAGCCATGCCATATAAATTTTGAAATATTGGACAAGGTTCATCCAAGCTCCGCATCTGTGGAGCTAACAGTTTTTCAGATGGGCAGGTAGCTTCAGTTTTCTGTAGAACATTTTGTTGTTCATTAATACTCGAAGTTAATCGGAACTGCGGGAAAGAACGTCGTACAATTCGCGGGGGAACAGGTGGGGCCTCAAATGGTATTTGGTCTAACTCGGAACATTTATTACATACAGAAGGTACCGAAATATTTGAAATCGAGTCTGCAATCAATTTGGTATCTTGAATTTGAATGGGCTGAGAGGTATCATTCAACCTCTTGTCTAATCCTAGATATGTACACTCACGGTGAACTTCCTCAGTGTGAAATTTTGAATAGCAATGTTCAGTCTCCAATCCATGTGGTGGGGAATTTTCCGTAGGAACGTTAAAATCCCTATGATAATATGTCGGTTCATCAGAATGAACCAATGCTTTTTGTTCGGGAATAACTGAGGTGGTAGCACGCTTTAGACTGCAAAGCTAACCAGACATTCAAAGAAATGCCCAAAAATATATAAAGACGAAGAAATAATAGATAGAAAAACATACACACTTAACGAAAACAAGCATGAGCATGTAATGAGCAAAAGGTCATTCGCAGAAACACAAAATAGGTAAAAGGTAGATATAAGTGCATTTTATTTTAAGATGAACGGACAAATGAAAACATAGAGCATAGCTGGACAGGTAGCTAGATATAAACACAAATGTGTAAAAAATGCAGAGAAATAGACGAATGGATAGATAGTTAAGAATATAGACAAAGTCGAGTTATTCAAGGAAGGAAATATAATGTAAATTGCGAATACAATGTTCATTGAAACCGTATTTTCATAGAAATCAATTTTATACGACACAACTTAAAATAACCGTCTAACAAAGTAAAGCTTGAGAAACGTGGGAAGAAATAATTCATGCCACAAACTCGGCGTTGAAACAGAAGTGTTTACAGAAATAAACGTTACAAGAAAGCTGCATCAATCAAAGCTTGACGAATAGACATGTGGAGAAAGAAAGCAGATAAATTAAAAAGACATATGAGATGAAAATTTGAAACAAATCGAAAATGGGCTAAGACTACACTAAAAAAATAGATGTAGAACGAATAGAAGAAAAATCTTTAAAAAAATCGAAAATGTATTCTTAATGACTAAAATCGAAAAAAAGGCAGAGGTGTAATGGATGTGTTAAATTTGTAGACGTCAGATAAACACCAATTTAATCAAATTTTCAGGCCTAATTTATCACAAAATTAACACCAATAACTCGAAGCATCACATGGAGGAAGACAGGTATAGAATGGAAAGAATTTTAATGAAATACATTTTGAACATGTAAGTGCACACACAAACACATACGCCCCCACCACACACACACACACACACACACACTTTCACATCATATGTTAAATAAAACAAGCTTAACATACGTCGATTTCTGATTATCGTCATAACTTACAATCAAGTTATAAAATTATTTGTTTAATGCGAGCATAAATAAAAGTTAAATAAGACCACTTGCACAGTAAGAAAAAATGTATTAAACAAACTGAATATTTAATAGAAAAAGCGCGTTCCGATAGATAAACCAATCATGAGAAAGAAAAGAAAAATCAAGTAATAATTAATTAAAATGAGGCAATTGTCACATGAAAATAAGTGGCTCAACTGGAAAAAAATAAAATGAAGCGAGATGAACATATTTAGCATTAGAAATGAAGAAGCAAAACTCAATTAACGACTAAATAAGCAAAAGAAACTAAGTTTATTAAAAAGGCGTACGATTTCAAGAGGCATAATTGGTATAAAGATAAAAAAAACCTAGGAACGGTCAAGCAAAGAATGACAACATCACGATGAATGAGAAATTAAAGAAGACAAATATCTAAAATAGAGTTATAAAAAGTAGATTGATGAAAGCGATTAGAATAAAAAAGAAAGCATGAAATGAATGATAAGAAAAAAAGAAGAGAATGTAGGATAGTAAATAGGGTGAGGACATCGTCAGAATATGAAGAGAAATCTTATGCAAGAATGGAAGAATGAATAATCAAAATTAAAACGCCAAATTGATAAAATGAAGCATACAAACGTGAATTCAACAACCCAAAAGACAGTGCAGAATAACGAACTGGAATTGAAATAAAATAAACTGGCAAAAAAATTAAAGAGATACAAGAATGAAATGTACGCAACAAAACAAGTAGTGATAGGGAAGAATAGAGAATTACTTTATAAATAACAACAATGCGAAAGGAGAAACATAACTCGAAGAAAGAGTTAAACAGAAGCGGAGCGATTCAAAACGAAGAGTTAGTTTAACAGAGGGAAAGATAAAGGTGTAAAAATGCGAAAATAACTCTTAAAAAGGAAAGGAAGAAAAATAAAATGGTGCGAAATTTCATGCGAGAAATATGAAATTAAATATAGGATGGAGGCCGTCGTAAAAGAGGAAAGAAAGAAGATAAAAATAATATATACATGGTTAACAGAACGAAATAAGTTAAAGATTATCAGTTTTACTGTCATTATTTTTATTATTTCTATCAGAATTATCAAACTGAAATATGTTAACGTTACTAACACATGTACGAAGGGACACAAAATTCCTGAAGGTGCAAAACACATGTTATACTTGTGCATTTTAATAAGCCTTAAGATATCTAGTGTTGAGTTGACTAGAAGTGTTAGCGTTAAACAAAAAGCACTTCAATGACATTTCAACGGTCTTGTAGGATAGTTGTTTATAACACACAAACAAATACACACACACCGTTATTGTGAACGAAAAATTCGATGTTTGAATGTGTGCATTGAGCATATTGATGTTGATGGTTATCAGAAGCGCAATTAACAAAATCAACTACATAATACCACCAGAAGCAGAATTAGTTGACGCAAACACAGTACTTACGTCCAAGTCATGAACAGTGTTAAAAGTAATACAAAATCGGCACCAGTTCACCCACTGGCAAGGAAGGCAGAACAACAGCAAAACAATGAAAATCAACAAATCAAACCAAGAGCAATGGGCCATGATGGGGTGCACAAGGATTAACAATACAGTACAACCGAGAGACAGAGGAAGAGAGCACGTGCTCGGAAGTGTTTGAGTGTAATAGGGATAGAGTGAGTGTATATGCGAGGTTAGAAACAAACAAAAAATACAAATTAGATCGAAACAAATGAAGAGAAAAACTGAAGACGTGAAGAGACAGAGAAAGGGAACGTCCAGAGTGTCAGCACTTGTGGTGTTTATTAAAACGCAGGCAAACGTGTGCACAGAAATTCATACAAACAACGATCATAGATGGGATAATTATTTAAATAAAGTTTCTGGGCGTGATACAAGCACCGATCATATTTATTTTACCAGGAGCATAACTCTGGAGGTCTCGCCTACAATTTAACTGACTGGTATGCCGGCTGCTAAATTGCAATGCTGCCACGAACGTGACGTATTGCAACTAGCGCTACATTTATGTAATTTATTCAATTGAACAATCATCGATTGCGATGGTGATAACAAGCCTTTAAATCAAGTTTGCGGAATTGAGACGAGCACAAATACCATTTTATTAAACCAGTCGCACAACATATCAAAACTACCGTCAGTCTCATGTACTGACGTGTTTCGACCATCGATATTTATCACCAGATCACGACAGCAAACTGACTAACAAGGATCAAATCGCAACGTAAACCACAGTTATGGAAAATTAGAAAGTGGTTCGCGTCCATAGTGGTCCCAAAAACATGGTTCCTGACTTTGATGTCGGCTGCGAAATTTCTATGCAGTCAAGCTTTATTTAGATAAAGACCATTAATCGCGTTCATATACTCACAAACACAAAAATGTTTCCCGACGAATCAACATGAATTATTTTGTTTAAGTTATAAACTTATTTTGACAAGTTACTCGAAACAGAATCAAGTGTCACATAAAAATGGTTGCGTACTAATAAATTCATAAAACGTCTTCTGCCTCTTCCTTTAACGGTACGAAGAGGAAGTAGCCGAGAAATTCGACAAGCCCATAAAATACTGTGTGTATATAGAGCAAATATTATTAATCACTACACAGGGAACGCATTAGGCAGAATGATACCGGTCATGTATACGATAGTTTGGTGTTAACCAAATTAAGATCAGAACGTAAGTTAAACGCGAATTAGACAGCAGGAGGTTAACTGCATCTCTACAATTCATTAACGCGTGGAAGGCTGGAAAATTGATGCTGAATGTGTCAATCAGCGGAAATGTGAGAAACACGCACTAAGTACCCGGTTAGTGGTTCCATAGGCCACAAGACAAATGAATAATAAATCAAAGAAGGCTCAAATTTAAAGAAAAGTTCATTCAAATTTGAAATAATAGCACAATGAAATATTTAATTAGAAGCATATCTATTTCTCAGTACATATTTGTCACCATCATATTTTGCTTTCTTAATACGTTTTTCCAGCTATCTTCAACACGAATGCACACAGTATATGACAACAGCAATATTAAAATTAACAAAGGTAGAAATTATATTTAACAACTTATTTCTACCAAAATCATGCGTATTACTGTACGTATAGATGCTAAAATATTAATGTGACTCTTGTTATGCAAGAACTTTAGGAAAAGCATTACCACTTACAGTAGTTCCAACCAAATGAGACAAAAACTTACAGCGAAATTGACCACACTGCCTTTGTGATAAATTGGCAACTGAAGAAGATACTCGAAAATGACTATTGAATTATTCCGAATAAAATATTTTCATGTGGATTACGGAAACTTTTATGGTCAAAACAAGGATGAGGTAATTGTGCATTAATCCGTCGCGCAAAGTATTACTTTAAAAGGTTATACAAAGACCTTTAACATGTTTTTATCCAAATAGGAAAATTTAGTTCTAACTGGTTCCAAGATGTTGAGACATAATACAGTTTAGAACGAGACGGTCGAACAAACATTGATTTCGTGGGTCGTATTAACAAGTCTAACCAAAGTTTGCAAACTTGAGATAAACATTAATCCTATTTTAACCTGTTCCAAATTGGAAAATCTGCTGTCAGTTGCACGAAATAATGCGTTTGAACCTTGCATGGCCATCAGCAGAATACGACGGAAAAATGACTAACGAGGACCAAACCTTAATGCACAAGGAAAGCAAAATAACATAGGCGACATTTTCCTGTACAAGTCTCAATTTTTTTCAAACTTTAGTTAGGCCTGATAATGTAGAAGCGCTATAACCAGATCAAACGACAACTTAAAGAGAAAGTAGATAACTTAGCTTTATCATGATTTGCCAATAAAAGATATTCAGAAATGTGTATTGAAATATTCCGAAAGAAAATGTGGACGGAAATTACGAAAAATTTGTTAGGCAAGAAAAAGATCAGGCTATTGTGCGTTTACCTTCAACATAAGGAAACTCTATAAAACGAAATAAAGAGGTGTTTCATAAATTGTTTTACTCAAATCAAACAATAGCTTTAATAGATTCCAGGATATTGCCAAATATCACATAGCAAATGGAGACAGTTAAAGAATCATTGATTGCGCGGGTTGTAAGAATAATAGTTACAAGCAAGTGCTTAATCTTTAGATGAACAAATCCCATTTTCTAACCAGACACAAAACAGCACAACTACTCTCAGTTAGGCATTAGTTGACTAATTGTAGTTTGGCTTTTTCTGCGACTGAAAAAAATAGAATTGATGTTTATCTCAAGTTCACAAACTTGATTTAAAGAAAAGGAGCCCGTATACGATCAAGTGTAAAATTATAGAAAATCAGAATAAATCTATACAAGTACAAGGTTCGGAGATAATAAAACATCCAGTTCTTGTATGAAAAGGGTCTTATTTTATTTGATTAAAATATGTGGATTTTATATAGGAGGAAAGAGGAGACGTAAAACACTTCATTCTGTTCATTTCCTTATAACATGTACTTAAAAAGTAGATTAAACCAAACGAATTTGATTTCATGCTCAGGGTTCATGCGTCTAGCTGAAGTATATATATATATATATATATATATATATATATATATATATATATATATATATATATATATACTATTAAAGCTACAATAGAAGTCGAAGATGATCCGCTTGAAAATAAAAGTAATTCACTCCCTTCTCAATCAGAAAATTGCAATATATGTCTTAGCCATGCATCTTGTAGTCCATCTATATATTGTTCGACCAAAGAAACATTGGTTCTAATAGCCCTATACAGCACTCACACAGGGGTAAGGGTTGTCTTCAGAGTGGGCAATAAGTCTCCGTAGTTTGCTCCTCCTAATCCTATGAATAGAACTAAATATCTTTGAAAATCCTGTTTTCAGAAAGACGCTGTTATTATCACTAAACAAAATTCTCCAGAATGTTATTTGCATGAAAATTTAATACAGTACCAAACAAGGTAACAAAATAGCTAAACTATAACTTTAGAGCAACAGGACGCATAACCAACAAAATGATTAAGCTGAAGCATAGTTAAATTAAATTTAGACAATTTTTAGCTAAAAAAATTCGGCTTTAATACAGGTATTTCAATTTTAAATGAATAAAATAAATTATTCAATAATTTATGAGATGACAAACAAGTGTTGCTCAACGGAGGCTGCAGCTAAACAACGAGACAGACCACCACAAAAGCCAAAGTGGAGTAGAATTATGATTTAAAATGGTACCGCATCTGCCTTTGATATATTGTAAAGAACAGGGCTTATACGTAACTTCAGAAAGTGACGATCACATCTTACGACTACATTTGCCTCCATTTAGGCAGATTTCACCCAAGCATCGTTATTAGACATTCTGGAAACAGAAACAAAACAGGCGACAATCGGGTTACATAGGAAACACCATATCATAACCTCATCAACTGAAAATTAGAATAGATTTACCAGATTTAACTGACTAAACAAAATTAATTTACATAAAGTTTGCGGACTATCAATATATATATATATATATATATATATATGGTATATATATATATATATATATATATATATATATATAAAGGAGTAATTTGGTTGGCCAATCCAACTTAATGAAAATTGTCATCATTCATAGAATTTATACTTATAAGAATTTAAATATAAAAGGCAATTGATCAACTGGACGACGGTTTTGTCTCATTGGAAAAAAGTTTGTAGTATTTCAAGCTCACAAACTTGATTTAAAGAATTTTTACCACCACCTGCGCACGCATTGAAAGTTTGACGGAACTTTACCTTGTCGGCTAAGTTGCATTTGTCAACTAAATCCTCATTAATAGCAACTGTGTTAGTCAGTGCGAAGTAACTCAGCGATCGTAGATTGTATTATGCATATAGGAAGTTGTAAAGCGAATAGATTTATCAGGGAAAATGATGTCGATGAGTTTTCATATTGTAAAACAAGCTGTATTAAAGCCGTCGTATTTCAGTAAGTTCCGTTAAAAAATTGACAAACTCAAATTAAGTAAATTACACAAATTTACTGGATCCGCGGAATGTAAAAGTCCCGACATTTAACCTTAATCAAAATAGATTTTAAACAACCATATCCGTTTGGTTAAAAAATGACGTATTAGGCATTTCATACATAGTAACGAGCTTGTTCATATTATACCAGAAAGGCAGGCACCATCCATTCATACTATAGTGCTTTACCAAACACAGTTGATCAGAGTGACCTAGCTCTTGCTGAAGAACAGCCATTACACCAACAGCACGTCAACTTTTGGTCATGTTGACTTTGACCTTAAAAGTTGTCTAATAACGTAGTAAGTAAGTAAAGTAGATCCGGAATAACTTTTGGCCAAATTTGATATTTGTTTCACGCAACCTGTTCCCAATGGAAATGCCTTTTGAGCAGTAAGAGTTCGGTACAGCTGATCAAATGAAAGATTTTGAAACAAATAGTGCTAAAGATGATAAGCTGACAGGAAAAATCAAGCAAACTCACAGTGCATTCCCACGGGCTCCCGTCAAATGCTGAGGTGGCACCATTTGCTGCTGCTGCTGCTGTTGTTGTTGTTGTTGTTGTAAATGGCCAGTCATTGACATCAGTTTTGCAGTTTGCTGGTTTAATGCTGGTTGACCCAACTGCTGATTAGTTGTGCGCCGACGATGTTGAGCGGCGGCCGACATCAGAGTATTATCATCACCTGCAGATCCAACACCAGAACTCCCACCGCCTGGGTACATAAGCTAAGACAGTCGCAATCAGTTTAAAAGTTCCGGTATGATTAAGTGAATACCAGATTGAAGTAAACTAAGCAAAATAATAGAATTAAAGAGCCATACTATTTTTTTACAAATAATTAATGACTTTTAAATAAATTTTAGAATCTAGGCAAAGTTGGCATAACCTAATCTAGAAGCCAAACAACGATGCACTAAACGCAACCCTAGTAATCATAATTATAAAGTCGCATGTATACACAAATTTTACTGCATTTTGCTCAATTCTACAAGTTAAACTATTTTCTTATATAAAAATGTCATTTCTGACTCTGGGCTATTATTCGGGCATGCTTGTTTTTCTTATAAAAACGTATAAAATAGAAAAGAGACGCGGAAACACCTTATCATATATTTTATTCGAAAACTAAACATATTAATCAAGAAATACTGATAGATGACCAAATAGTTATGGTAATACCATATTCCAAATAGGACAGGGAGTAGGTCTCCAAATCAAACGCCGAAATAGAACCTCTAAACAATGAGAGTATACAAAGAAATTTCCTAAAGGCTACAGTGTTATGTGTACGGGCGAGACGGTTTACGGTTTACTGCGGCTGACTCCTTTTGGAGGATAAGCCGGCTCCTTCATGGAGTTTCTTGGGAATTTGGTACAAGTGGTGTCCCCTCACCACTCAGACGGGCGAGACCATGCGTCCAATAATGATAATAGTAGAACAAGAGACAACATGCAGAATAAGGATACAAATAAAGGATCCAGACATGCACTCTAAGAACACAGGCTGGCAGATACACATGAGAGATGTAGAAGTATTTTGATATGCAACCAGATCAATTGGGGAATAGATTTTTTAAAATCTAAGAATAACATCGTGACCATAACAGCAGTAAATCATTGCTTACAATGCGCGAGTTCGCATTGATTGACTGTGAAACAAATGCTCCTTGGATTAAATCCTGGCCACAACAATTCTGATTAACAGTGGTAAGTGCCAAAAAAGGACGACATCGGCCAACTTAATGAATTGCAATTTCTCATTTATACTAACTATATATATATATATATATATATATATATATATATATATATATATATATATATATATTATGTCTAATCACCATTTTTAAAATGTAAGAACAAAACAACGTACTCCATGGAATAACATTTATTAATAAATCTTATTTCACCAGTATCTACAGCCATTATTCTGGATTCGTTAGTATCTCGTTCATTCAATCCCACTGTCATGTGTTGTAAATCCACCCTCGTTATTCTAGCCTTTGGTTTTGCTTAAACGTGCAGAAAATAATAATTCAAAAGAAATTAAATTGGACTCAAACAAAGACATGGACTCACATGCCTTTAAAAATAACCAACGCTTCGCAAAATGCGATACATACATCAATTACGGACGCAATTACAATGAAAGCGATGACACACCAAACGACGTTACGCAAAAGGAGTGGTCTAAATTGCGCAAAAGTAGTGGTCTAAATTGCGCAAAGCAAAGGCCAGCATAACGAAGAGGAGATTGGTACATCACATGTACAGGGATGGATGAACGAGTATACTAACAAATCCAGCACAATGGCTTGTAGTGAAATAAGATTTATTAATAAATGTTATTCCATGAGTACGTTGTTTTGTTCTAATAATATATATATATATATATATATATATATATATATATATATATATATATATATACTGTTATTGCCTGCAATTAAACAAAAAACTTACCTGTTGTTGGGAGATCTGATTGTACTGCAACTGAAGCGCTTCACTAGGCGTCACCTGGCACATTTGTGGGTAGGCTGACGAAGATACGTCAATTACAGAGTGGTTTTGGCTGTGCGAAATTGCCTGTGGTGTGTTCCAAAACTGCATCTTTGACGGCAATATTTTAATTTGGTACATAAAAAAGCACAAATATATACGAGTGGATTACAGAAACACAAAAAATCATACAAGAAACAAGTAGTGTAGGTTTCTGCGCAGAGATTAAAAAATGTTTAAAAGTGGCCTATTAAACGACCCTTTCAACTTGGAAGCCAGATTATCTAAATAGTAAGTTTAGAAATATTAGTATGCAAACTAAATCGAAATTTTGGCATAAAAGCATCGTGCAGTATTGCTTATACAGAATGATATCAATATTCAGATTCACGAACATGTACACTTCCAAAAGTTTCATAGCACAAATATGGACGTATATCACGATTAGTTGCTGCGAAACTGTTTGTTTAGTTATAAATGTTGATGAGAATGAAGATGGACACAGTGCTTAATCCGAAATGCCATGGAAATACGTTTCGCTAACATAAATAAAATTTCAAATGTGATCGAACAAAACTTTTAATAACAAATCCTTTCTGGACAGAAAAATTTAGCTAGAAGACGAAAAAGACCAAAATACATGCAGAAAGAACAGCGTAGCAATAAATATACATTTAAGAACTGTTGTTTTAATCCTGAATAACCATGAAATCAATAGTTTTTCGGGAAAGAACGATTTAATTTTAAATCTTTTATAACAGGCGCCATAGTTTTGCAACATCTCGTTTTGAGACACCAGTGCCAGTTTTATTTACCATTTAATACTTTCCCTCCACATATAGTACACTTTGTATGAAACGCAAAGTGTAAATTTCATAGTAAATCCGAATGTGCAGCTTCAAGCTGTGTATATCACGATAGCAACGGCAAGGTTAAAATTTTCGATTCCGGTACGAGTAACTAGAGCCCGACATTCGTCAGGCAAATTTCCGAATCAAAGAAACAATGAGAAAAAAATAAAGTCATCATTAATAAAATGAGCTATTCTCTTATGTTCAGCCGGCGCCCTCTGATAGGTGGTCGAAAACTACTAAGGCCCTATTACATTGTAATAAAACGCATATTACATATAATTTTTGTCAGAGGCACTCTTCACTACGACGTGCAGATAATTAAAATCGATAACCATAATATATGTAGTATGTTTGTATGTATGCATGCATGCATGCATATTTTTTGGTTTCATGATTACGTACGTATACATGCCTGTGAGACTGCACTTATTTATGTGAGTTTAGCCGAATAAAAGCGAATACTTAGTAAATAGAATAAAAATTTATTGAAGTTATTTCACCAAATTTAGTTGCCCTACAAAAAACGTTGAGAGCTGGAAAATCTTAACCATAAATCACAGCAGGTCAGAATTTAATTCCTGCCAAAATGAAAATGAATTTACGAAAAAAGAATACTCAAATTTCACCCAAAGTTTGGACACCGAGGACGGTAGACTTCTTGTGTAATAATGGGGAAATAAAGATGGCGCTGAATTAAACTCTTTAAACGGAAAGTGATCGGTGCCAGCTTAGCATGTATTTTCCTACAGGGAATGTATGGGGAAAGATAACTGATGACTTTGTCTTATCTACGCTGAAACAGAACAAGCGTCCTTTGAAGCACAGTACGGGTAAATCCGCGTGTCCTCTCTGCCATCCAATGATGCAGTAAGGGCTTGACCCGGCCAGAGAGCTATTAACTCTCGATTGGCCTACGCCAGGTTCAATGTGAGCCTCTTGACCCTTTCTGTTTAAACAGAAACTCTCAAATGCACGGATTATGATAAGAAAGATTATTTGGAAGTTATTCGATTTCGCCTCTGATCTTGTGCGCCGTTCGGGCAAATTAGCAATAGCTGATGATTTTAACAACAAGCCAGGTCAATACTACGCAGGTTACGCAGCTGTAGGCAAATAGAATGTGCATGAAAATAGCTTTGCTAACAGCATCGTGCTCCCCAATCTTGCTTTTGATCAGCTTTTAATAAACTAAATCGTTCAGAATTTCAGATGACATTTTGCAAAAAGGTGTAGCTATAGTGAATAAGCAAAATGGAGATTGCATGCCACCACAACCAAATGTGCCACATTTTGGTTAACAGAATGTTGTTATCCTCTGCTCCGGACGAAAAAGTGCATTATGCGTGCCCCAATAGTTCAATAAATGGATATGATCCATCTTTTAACCAACATAAACCATTTAAATTTCCGCTCCAGCGCGTGGTCCATTTCACACGTGAATTTTGTACACTTAAAACGGATAACAATACACAACAAGCATTTAGGGAAGCCTACGCTGCTACTAGGCCCCGGCAACCACAGCTGATAATACACTACACAGAAACTTAAGTGCTTTAAATTAAAACCTTGAAAAAATGTCGGCCTGTTTACCGGCAATCAATACTGAGAGCTGCTTACAATTTCTACCACATCCCGAGCTCTTTAACTCACGTCAACGACTGCGAAAGTAAGAAGGCATCGAATCAAGGCTCGAAAGCTACGCAAGGAGTCTGCTGAGAATGACGATTACTACTGTCTTTAGGTTGTTACTGTGTTGGAAGCTGCGTCAACTCTTAACAACTTCTAATAATTATGCTCTCAAATCGGACGTAATGGCAATGATCGTTCTGCCAAAAGAATACATGCGCCAGCGATTTATAAAGAGTAGAGCGTCAAGCAGTCCCCATTCTATTCCATATGCCACATGTTCCAAATGGCAATTTTAACAGTAATGCGGCCTCGCAATTGTGATACATCTATTTTAGAGCTCCTACTTTATGAAGTGGGAAATATTTCTGATAGCATAAGGAACTGCGAAGCTACTGGAATTGACAGGTTCCTCTCGAACCTGTTCCACTTAGGAGGAATGGTAGACATACACGAGATTATCGCCGCAATTTTGGATGAAGCTATTCCAACTGAGTGAAAGAGCGCCTTTGAGATGCTCATTCACAAAAAGTTGACACAAATACTCTAGCCAATTTTAGGATATCAGATTGCTCTGTTCTGCATCAAAGATTATTGGTGTCATTATTCTACAAGGAATTTTGGAAAACTGAGAGATGTGTACTAAGTCGATTCCAGATTGGCTCGACATGAAATACCAAATATATATATATATATATATATATATATATATATATATATATATATAATATATACCAAATCCATGTACTCCGTCGCATTTACGAGTTACGCTATCGATATCACTGCTCCACTATAGTTTTTATTCTTGAATACTCTGCTGCTTTCGTCCCAGTGGTGTTCATAGTAGATAAGGCACACCATTTGATTCGGTTGAGTTATTATCTGAGCAAGGCGCTTAGACATACTGTTCTCCAAGTTATCGAAACAATTCCAGTAGATTATTATTATAATCAAGGTTGCGGTCTGGATATAAACACCTGACCCATTAATTACTTACATATGTCAGTATAAACTAAGAATTGTATAGTGTAGAAAAGGCAATTCATCCAGTAGACCGGTTTCGTCCTTATTGGGAACTCATCAAGTACTGGCCAGAATTTGCCGCGGACAGGATACGAACCTGGGCACGTCTGCTTGGGAATCTGGTGCTCTAACCACTGAGCCATCCTGCCGCACTACACTATACAATTCTTAGTTTATACTGACATATGTAAGTAATTAATGGGTCAGGTGTTTATATCAAGACCGCAACCTTGATTATAATAATTGTTATCACCACCCGCGCAACCAATGTCCGTTTAATTCCAGTAGATGACTGGATTCGTAGAAGAGGTAGGTCAGCTATGTTACAGTCTTAAACTATATTTCGAGATATCGGATACTTGGTCATTCCGCACCGTACTTTAACTTATCAAGTACAATTGAATGAGAGAAAATGGGCATAAATTGAGCAACAGGCAAAGTTCATTGAATAAGCCTGGTAATTTTGTTTTATCAGCATAGACTCTTCTGTAAATCATCATAAAGGAGACGTCATTTTCTGTTTATGTTACGTCATTCTACTTCGAGACAAACGACATGGAAACGAAGTCAAAATATTTGCAATAGCACAGAACATTGCGAAACAACAACATAGCAGTAGCTATATGAATAATGTAAAAGATAATAAAGCCTTCCATTTGGCCGTTTCCAGAATTATTTTCAATAAGACATAGCGCTAGTTTTTGTTGTCAATAAGCTTTTATACCAGCACTAGAAATAACATGACGGTTTCCTTGTAACGTGATATTTTCCCAGCAGCATCAGTCATCGCTCACTACATTTGCACTTTCAACGGTTTGTTTAATACTTTTAAATGGATATTTTGTGTTATTATGTTGAAAAGGTAACTTAAAAGTCACTCGAGCTTTATATAAAAAAACCTTTTCCCACACTAAAATAGCCTTTTTATTATCAGTGCATGTCACGCCTGCAATATATGAATTAGTTTAGTAAATATTTGTGGAAAAATACATTACTAGGTTCAAGAAAAACAAATTAATATAAATTGTAAGGAGACACACACACACACACACACACACACACACATATATATATATATATATATATATATATATATATTATATATATATATATATATATATATATATAGACATTCAATAAGAAAACGTACATTTCATCTATTACATAATTATCAACTAAAGCACTGTTTACTTTATTATGAGCCTACAAAAAATGAATGACGCAAAGCGAAGCTATGGGATGAACCAAATGTTCGATTACTTTACGTTTTGGGAACACATTAAGCCGCTTAGTTGTGTATATTTTTTACTAAAAATGATCGACTATTTTGCAAATGTTGTTCGCTCTGCCTGTCGTGTTTCAACTAGAATGGTTTTCTAATTTCTTTTCTAGCAATCACTAAGTTCTAGTGACATAGCGCTGTGAGAAAACATTCTATTTAACCGCGTAGATACAACCTGATGGTTGAAGTGTGGAGAACGGATACTTTGGATAATTTTTTAGCAGGAATTTCGTTTAAATAGCCACCAGTATTCGTGAATATGGCAGTCTGTTAATCGAAGCTATTTTATTTTTGCGTTAATTATTTCGTAAAATACATATGAATTTTACATCTCTCGATTGCGATGATCCTATGGTTGATTTACATTACATACTTTAACAAAAATCAAAACTTATTTAGGATTCATTTGCTGTTGGCAGCAGGCGGTGGTTAATCGCAACTTAATATATAAGTGAAGTGCATTAGAATAAGTTTGCGATTTTGCTCTTAGACTCAACTTCAGGTAAGTGTTCATAATATTATACCATGATCATAAAACTTTAAAAGATATAACTATCAGATTGCGTCATTAGCATGCTTGTTTAAAAATATTAACCATACATGCATATTTATTAAACTGATTCAGTTATTACTTCTTCAAGAATATATGCATTCGCTATATATCCATATTTATATGTACTTAACTGTGTTTCATTTACAAATCCATATTTTATGTCGAATATAAAATACATTAAAATTTGTATTATTTCACACTAAGTTCCTGCACTAATCGAATACCGTTTTGTGGGTACACGTGTGTGTGAGAGAGAGAGATTTAAATGAGTATCAACCAGCAGTTAGCGACAGGAATATTCGATACAAATAATACAATGGTTGAAGACAGAGTTTCACTTGAAGATAAGTGCGATAATTCACAATTTCACATAATAATATGTGAAATAAATGTAGGCCAAAGATCCATAACTGGTTCAACATTGCCGCAATTACTAGAGACCGAGCCACTACCATTAAAGAATTAGTTCTGAGAAAGTCTGCTTGATTTCAAGCGTCGATAGTTCAAACGGTGCAATGAAGCAAGCGAAATTTATGTGTGACAACCACAATCCATGGAGTCAACATTTTTGTTTTCACTGATGAAAAATTAATTACAAAAATCTATAAACAAATGTAGTCGATAAAAATGTCCTGAGAAACTTTAATTTGACTAAATCGTTGATGAAACAAACATCTACGCACTTTCACGTTTTCACGACCAACTACTATCTATAACAATACCAGTTATTAATTGACGGAGTGCCTTTAAATTGAATGACATGATGCAAAAAAGAACAATTGACACACAATGAAAAACACATTTCTTACTATCCACAGATTCGTAAGTATACATCACAGTACAGAAACATTGTAATTCAAAAAGTACAAAAATGCAGTCGATAGACAACCATCCATACCTGTTGTAATTGTTGCTGCTGCACGAGATGTTGCAGTTGCTGATTGGTTAACTGCGTTTGCAATGCACCGCCTCCAACAACACAAGCATTAACTCCACTGACTGATCGTGGAGGTAGACTCATCTTTTGTGTCTGTCCAACTTGCGACATGTCACTTGCACCTTCGCCCACTCTATCAGCGTCTTGATCGTCTCCCTCCTCCATCGAGTAGATGACATCAGGCAGCCGATTGGGCGGAGCTGGCATGGGAATATGATGAACTTCTGGCCCGCCTGAAGTTAAATACGTCAAACTCTCGTCTAAGTCGGCGTAAGCCCTTTCCACCTGGTGCGTTGGTACGAAGTTTGGACGCAGCATTGATAGACTGGCGTGTATCTGTTCAGTAGCTTCCAAATCGGCTCCCTGCCCATCTTCATCTTCAATGACACGAACATCACCATCGTCATCATCATCATCCTCATCATCACCATAATCGATGTCCGCATCATTCTGATCATGCCTCTGGTCAACGCTAACGGAAGAATTTTCGAGCTCTCTATTGTTGCAATTGAAATCTCGATTTTCAGACAGTGAGACCGACTCGTTGGCATAACTGGTGGCGTTCAATGGATCATATCCGCTCCCATTATCAGCACCATCAGCTTTTTCTAATTTTTGCTCGCAACCAGGTTCAACAACTCGAGTTGATGAAGAATTGGCATAGTTAGGCAGGCCATCTTCAACAAAATAAGTGTTTTCAACTACGGTTATTCTGCGTGGATCACTGCCAACAGCTGCAGAACTATAAACAGAAAGGCAATAGATACTTATTCAAACTATGTTTTCGAAATTATGATAGACATCAATCACATTTTGATTAATCAAACATGACATCAAAACTGCCGTTAGTCTTACGTACTGATGCGAATGAGCTTCTATGGTAATCCACAGAGCAGGGCTTCAAACTGACTAGCGATAATCAAAACTTAATGAATGTGTAAGGTATGATAAATCAAATAGACGGCTCTCAATCCTAGTAGTCTCGCATACATTTTACTTGAGTAAGAATGTGAGTGCACAGTTTCAATACGGTAAAGAACATTACACTTTTGCAAAACCAACATTAACAAATTATTGTTGGTGGTGACTGTAGTGATCAGCGTCTGTTGAGCCACCACAAATTGCTCCATCATCCTACAACCACCCCATTCTCATAGTCTATCTTCTATACCGTAGGCCCAATCCCGTCTACCCAATTCGGCTAGAACGACTGTCCAAGTCCCAAATAACGAAAAAACCCAGCAACGGCTTTAAAAATAGTATTTAGAGACTGGATATGTATAAAACATTGTCGACAAAATTCAAAAAATAATTGTCGGATTACATTTACTAATTAAAAAAACAGTGCATAAAATAAAACTAAAATTTTTATAAATTCGACGTGTAAGTATAAGAGCATATCAAATAGTCTCTACGGGACTCTCTCTTTCTTTTAAGACGTCATTGTCGGTGTCATATTGTCTTCGCAAGTATATACAAATGAGCTTCTCATTATATTTAAATTGAAAAGAAAAACAATATAGAAAAATGTAAACATGGAGAGTATGAAATGGGGTAACAACCAATCAATTTCGTGCGTCACATCCAGTTCAAGCTCAATGCCTGAACATGCTTCTTCTGCTTTCATAAATCCGGCTAACAAAAAAATGTAGACTAAAACACACACACACACACATATATATATATATATATATATATATATATATATATATATATATAGACAATACAATTAAACAATAATTGATTGCGCGGGTGGTGGTAACAATTCTTTACATCAAGTTTGCGAGCTTGAAGTAAACACCAATCCAATTGTAGTTTTCTAGTCGTCGAAAAACATAACAACCTTCCATGATCATCATCAGAGTATGACGGCAAATTGACTAGCGAGGATCAAACCGCATTGCACATATATGGAAAGCAAAATTAGATATGCGGCTCTCATCTCTAGTAGTCTTGCATACATTGTACGTGGCTGGAAATGTCGGTTGCACAATTTCTATGCAGTCACAAACATTAGCTGGTTGTAGCCTTCACACACACACACACATATATATACAATATATATATATATATATATATATATATATATATATATATATATATAGACAATACAATTAAACAATAATTGATTGTGGTGGGAACAATTCTCTAATTTAAATTTGCGAGCTTGAATGGAGAGAAAATTTCCGCAATCGTTTTATATAATGTTTAGAAGAATCACACCACAAGTCAGGTTGATTTCAATCTTTCTTCAAAACAAAAAACAAAAAAAGAATTACGCACAGCAGATGATGTTGTATTCAACATCTTTAATCCCAAGCTATATAAACAAAATAAGTTCATACATAATTTGAATATAAATTGGTGAATTGTTTGTGTGCACACGCAAGCGGTTATTCATGCGTCAGTGTGTAAGCTGTCCGAATCCTGTTTGTTGCTGCATTTTGTTTATTTGAACCAAATTTATTCCCATTGATTAAGAAATTGTCTGTAAATGGTACCAGATATTGCAGTCGAGTTTGGTTCTGACGAAAAGAAAATGGTCTTTTTTAAACTGTGTTTTTTATACTGGCTCTATAACATATTTATACTTCCATACATGATTTATTTCTTAGCTCGGCAAACAAATGCATTATTTTTCTACAGTGATGTTTAAGATTTAGTTATTCTTGTATTGATGGATTGAGTGGTGACCAGGTGTTCGTTCTGTTGGCTATAGCATGTACAAAGTTTTTCTCGTATTCTACCTTTCGTATCGCATTATTCATGAGTTTTACTTTGTATCTCTGGCACAGAGCAGAGTGTACATATTTCAATGTTGATTGCTGATATTATTGAGTAAGTTCTGTTATTGTTAATGATGATAGTGATGGCGTGTTCTCAACTGTTTTTACTGCAGTTTTTACCAATCTGATCGAATATTTTTGACGTGTGATGTACGTTCCATTGAAAAAGACATCCGTACATGGATATAGAAATATTTGGAGTAATCATGATGACAGTGGATTCAAACATTTCGGTACGCAATCCGAAAATCAGGTAAATATTTTTGACGCTAGTCTAATGGGTATCCAAGCTTTCTAGGATGCAAGAATATTTAGTTGGTTTGTATGATTTGTGGCCAGACGAATAAAATGTCACGTTGGTGAAATTTTGAGTTTTTTGTCTGGTTGCTTTCTGTTTTATATAAAGGTCTTCGTATATGTATAATAATATATCAGAATTCACTTTGTGCAGAACTGAGAAATTCGCCAAATTGTCTGAGTGTCCTGTTTCAAATATATACTTCAAAATAGCTTATTTAATTGACGACGTCAGGTCTGTGTTAATTAACCTATGCAGCAACTGCGTTTCGATTCTGCTGATAAATTTATATGCCATTGCATATAAATGAAAACTTGTACGGTAAAAAGGATTTGCAGGGAATTAGCAATTGATCTTTGCCATCCAGTCTCATGATTCTCTATGTGCTAAATGTGATTTCAATTTCGCATTAGGGAAACGCCTTCGTGATTCGATTTAACAGCTGTTCATTTATTTAGACTGGTAGGTCGCCTCTAAATGACTAGTTTAGGTAATGATTTTGTTGGTACACTCTTTAGCACGAACAAGACATACATTTGATTTTGAGGATATATATATATATATATATATATATATAAACCACATAAAGGAATTGTTCATTCAGAGGAGATCTTTTCTGATTCGGCTTGCTAAGTTGTTGATTGGGTTTCTTCCGTGAGATTTTGGCATACTGCTGTCTTAATGGAGATATTTCCAGGTGAAAGCAGATTTCCTACATGTTGTTAGTGTCAAATCACTATTTTCGTCTCGAGAGAGGTGGATGTTTAAAAATGGAAAATTGTCGCCTTTCTATATCTCGATAGTGAATTTGATATCATAATTGGTTTTATTGGCTTGTCTCCTGATTTTATCTGGTTCTGCTGCCTTTATCTCAGCAGTAGTAGATCATTTGCACAACGTTGGTAAAGTGTGCACGGATTAGTTATCTATTTACGGCTCGTTTGCTCGTGGTATTGCATGTATACAATTTCCAGGAGATTTGCAATGAAGATTACCATAGCTACACTATTAAACTGTCCGAAAGGTTTATATTCAAATGTTGCCGTTGTTTTTTTAGTAGAATGCTCGTAAATATGGTTGAAACGTTAAGTTAGGCCAATTTGTTTTCTTGGAGGGTTTTCACTTCCATTTCATCCATTATCTCGAAGGAGTCCGTGATGGTGTTTGTGTTTAACGAAATTTAATACTAGTTTAAATGATTTGCAGAGATTCTTAGCTGGTTTATGTTGCAATGCAATGATCATTAATGTAATAGGCAGTATCAGAGAAGCTCCGGAGGCTGACGTGATTTTTGTTTTTCTGTGTAGTCTGGCGGGATTTGCTTCGACTGACTTCGCAATCGGCTAGTCCGGCCAAGATAGCAAGCTGATCGGACATGACATTCGCATAGATAAACAATATTCGGCTGCTGTTTTTAGGGAGCCTATCCTCTACATTTATGTTAAAACAGCATTATGTTGTATAAGCAAACATTAATTGTGTATTAGGAATTGGAGTAAATATCTCGGATGGTGCGATCCCTTTAAAATTTACACTGAAATATATGGTCTCCTGGATAGGCGCCGTTTCATTGTTATTTGGTCGTTGTTTATACTCCATTTTTGCTTCAACAAAAGTTTCCGGGTGCCGGTTTTCTAATAAACGTTTTGTAGTATAACCGGTTCTTAAAATTGAAATTTATCAGAACAAAGTTTCTTTCTCCTGAAGGATATATTACGTATGAAATCTCTTTTGGGAAGTTTGGTCACCACTGTGGAAATGGACGCATTGCCCAGTCCATTTCTATTTAAGAAATATTTTCGATTTTAGGCTGTCATCTTCCTGTCTCCATAGCAATACGTCAACTTAAGACTGTGGGTTAGATTGTGGGTTTTCGGTCTCGCAAGTAAACTGAACAAGATTCCAAATTGTTAAAATCTCTAAGCAAGCTATTTGTATCATTGATTTCATTTTTCATGAATGCTCATGAATCTACCTCAGATACGTACGACAATATTTTTGCATAAAGCGTTGTAGCTTTAATGTATCCAGGTAAAACATGGATAAACCAGCTGGTAGACTTCCTAACGGTCGGTCCATCGCCATCGCATAGACTTGCATGAAATATTGACTATTGAAATAGAAGTGAACATCATTGGTGCACAGTTTATCTCAATAAATGTTTATATATATATATATATATATATATATATATATATATATATATATATATATATATATATATATATGCATTTAGACAAAATGTGCAAACTTTTAAGGTTAAATGCGACGCATATTAGGAAAGTGATATTGAATTAAAGTATAAAGAGAGGGTTTGATTAATTAAATAATTTTTCGGTAAAAGCAAACATGTTATAAAAATCATCATCAAGTAGATCGGTTTCGTCCTCATCAGTAGTTTCCAGAATTGATGCGGACGAGATACGAACCAGGAACATTTGGTTAACAGTTTTGTAATTCATTATTAAATGTTTTCTGATTCTAAAAATCTAATGTGGAACATCCAAAGACAATATATATTCATTGTACCCTTCCTGTGTGCAAAAATATCTACTCATGAACATATCTTTATATATAAATTGGAAAGCAAAACAAGATAGAAATATGTGAACAATATATATATATATATATATATATATATATATATATATATATATATGTATATCAAATGTACAGTGGAATTGGATGAACGAATATACTAACGAATCCAGAACAATGGCTGTGGATACTGGTAGAAATAAGATTTATTAATAATTGTTATTCCATGGAGTACGTTGTTTTGTCGTATATTTTAAACAATGGTGAAAATTGCAACGATAAATTTATTGAAATATCGTGGTCACCCTATTCCACGAAAGACTATTAACGCATATATATATATATATATATATATATATATATATATATATATATATATATATGACCATTTTTAAAGATTATTCATTTATAATAAACACAAAATAGACGGGCGATAGAAAACCTAACTGCCAATATGTACCGAACAATGTTGGCAAAAATATTTACGTATCAAGAGGATAAAACCGTTATTATTACAGACAATTGACGCACCCATTCGCACGGAGAAGCGGAGGCCGCTTTGGTCCATCACCTGGCCTCCGTCGTCTGCAATGCCTCTGCTGACCACGGTGATGGTGATGATGGCTTGTCTTGTGGTGTCGATTTCTTGTACCGTTTAGTTGTCTAGTTTCATCAAGTTCAACTTCTTCGCCAATTCCTGTCTCTGAATGTTCAAACACACCGCGCTTTTCATTATCCTTTTCAGAATATTCTGTGCGTGTTTCCTCTTCCCCTAAAGCCAGCTTAGTGGCAGAAAGTTGTTGTTGTTGATGAAGACGTCGATGATAATGATGCTGCCGATTCTGCAATGTCCGTTTACGAGCCGTCTCATCGGTAGTCGTACCGGACTTGAATATTTGGTTAAAAATGGCCATTTTTGAAGGTAATAAAAATAATGAGTTTCAAATTATTCATAAAAATCTCCTTATTTACATTAGACATCAGAATTAACGCAAAACTGTCTTCAAAACTTTCGTAAAGAAAGCAGAGAACTACCGAGCACAACTTCAGTCAATATTAAACCAATCTGCTTATTTGGCTTTTTAAATATTATACAACAGATTAAAAAACAGTTATAGTAAAATATATATTCAAATGGTCTTTGTTCGAAACACGATTGATCGAACAAGCTCAAATTTAGTCTTTAGAGGAAAACTTTTAATAATTTTTCAGAAACTTTGAATAAGGCTGAAAACTATTTAACTGACCCTAGGTTTGCTGTGTTGATATTATCATCATAAACAACAATACATCAATATTTAAAACTTGTATTTCAATACCGCGTAATTACCAAAAATTCCCATTTATGTCTGGGCTGTAAAGGAACAAAATGACATTCACTCATAAACGGAATATGCGGCTTAAATTTATTCTTCAGCGCTAAGGTGATTTGTCACACAAGACAGACTATCACCATCTGCTCGGAGTCTGCTTTTAAGGCGCGTGGCCAGATCCTTGAATCAGGCGCGCATATTTTCCACCAACAGCCATTTAGCACTAAATGTTAACTTTGCAGAAAAATCAAAGATGACGTTTCAGATAAGATAAGATAGTGCTGTTAAGGTTCAATCTAGCTTTGCTGCTAGGGCTAGCTAGGACACATCACATTTCACATCAGATATTTTTACGATTACGAGCCAAAATATCAAGGACTATGTGCCGTGTTCGAAAGATGTCTAAATAAAATATGCGATTAATGTTTATTTCGAGTTCGAAAACTTCAATAATTTTTATCATCACACATGCAATAAGTTACTCAATTAAAACACAGTTGAACATAATTAAAACTGAAAAAAAATTCACATGTTTAAAAAGAAATAATGCAGTCAACATTCTAATCAAATACAATGCAGCTGAGACTACTACTGCTACTAAATTATGGTTTGACCCTTGATAGTTAATTCTACGTCGTATTTTGGAGATGACAAATGACGGTTTGTATGCAATCAAAACTTCCATATGTTGTTAAACTGAATTGTGCAACAAGTTAAATAAAATATGGTGTTGGTTCTTGTTTTAAGTCGGCAATTTGAAACGCTTATTAGATAAGACCATATTGCATGCGTTTTGAAGGTGAATAACTAACCTGCATTAATTTGTTTTCGCCTGGTTTACGGGTCTCTTTCAATTCAGCTTCATTTAGTTCTCTACATGACTCACCCACCTTCAATTTTTCCGATTGACCTTCACTGCCATCAGGCTCTGGAAATGATTCAGACTGATTTTCCGGTTTACTTGACCGAACGTTCTCTGCATTGCGCCGATGATGATGCTGTCCACGACGATCACGATTAATACTGTGACGGTGTTTATGATTAGTGCGACTAGCACGATTGTTGCCATCGGACGTGCCGTCACCACTAGAAATGCCAGTGGAAACATCTTTGGATGTCGGTCGCGGAGACGTTGACCTAGACGAGTTTCCGGAATGAGAATAGGAGGAAGAGGTAGCTGACGAGGATGATCGCGATGACGATGCAAATGATGACCTCGTTGATCCGGATGATGCCGATGATGATATTGGCGAAGAAAATGAAGCAGAGCTTCCAGTAGACGAAGCAGAACACGAGGCCGATCTACGACGTCGACGACGTCTATGTCTTTCTGAGTTCGCTGAGGTAGTTGGAGAACCGGAGGTGAAAGATGATGACGACGATCTAATAAAAAAGTTTTAAAAACAGTATGATAAATGCAAAAGACGGACAAAATCATGGACACTACATACATTTATGCTAAAATGTCCATTGCAACCCTTAGGTAAATTATATGAAGATCTCCGATAAAATGGCGCAAACTTCATGGAGCAAATAAACAATTATCGCGCGGTTAGTGGCACCAATTTTAAGTACGTGTGACAGATTGTAGTTTTCATGGAACAAAAATATTTTCTAGGTTAAATTAAGAAAGAAAGCGTTTTCACGTATAAATTTATTATAAAGGTGGCCTATACATCACAGTTAAAAAAGGTAATTTTCTTTTCGCCAGAAATCAACTGGATCGCAATATCTGTTACTTTGTATATTCTATTAAAAAAGTATAGAGGAATAAATTAGATTAAACACACACATTACACAATAACGAGCAGGCCGCCGTAAAGGCGTATGCTGTAACATAAATACGAAACTCGCCCGGTTATATTCAATTTATGTTCAACTTCATTGTTTAAGTTAGCTCCTAGCTAAAGATGTTGCAAATGATGGTATGTCTTAAACTTTGCTGTATAGGCCTGTTTTATACTAAATTCATGACTCTATGCAAGATTGCTTTCTTAATCAAAATTAGAAATGCACAGAAGTAACTGAACTAAGAATTGGTTCCGACACAATTTGCATTTTTTATCTAATGCTGTTTAGTCTATTTCAACAATTTATAATAAAATCGTGCCATAAAACTTAATTTCAACATCTCTTCTTCGTATGGCATATTTTTTGTCTTAAAGGAATATCAACTCGATATCCACGAATATCAACTTAAAGGAAAATTTGATGAAAAGAACAGGTTTTTATAAATAACCTGATCTGCATTTTGACTACCAGAGACTGAATTCCAGTTGTTTGTTACTTCTAGATATTTAGATGGTATTTGGCGGCTAACTTCTTCAGCCTACCCATCACAAAAAGTTTTAAAACACAAACTAATGAAACAAGATATTATGAAGCTGGAATTTGCATGCAAGGCGCGGCTGCCATGGCCTACTTCAGGAGTTTGCATCTTAATCAAATGCTCAATGATACGATAAGTGGTAACTACTAAGGAGTGCCAAATAGGGTCCATAAGACAAGTTTCATTTGCTTCCTTATGCTATTTTCTGTTTATACCACAAACAGATATAATAACACACTGTTATAATTTACTTTTAACATCCTTTTTCTAGGTTATGTGGTGTCCGCCATTTCGCGATGGATGGAACTCTAGATCGAAGGCGACACTCTCAAGGATACACCTGGCAGAAGGTATGACCAAAGATATAAGCAGACTTAAAACTGAAAATTGAATGAAATCATGATAGTTAAATAGTTCCCTTTTAACTTTTAAGGGCATGGAAACTTATTTTTGTTTTATTTGCCTGAGAAGTTAAAAAACAACGCTCTTCGTTCACCCAATATAAAAACAGGCAATTTCAATTATTCTAAGTGGCATTCAGTGACAACCGGTCACGTTTTACCCCCTATAATCGTGTTCTAGTTACTACCACAAAATGCAGCGACGTAAACGATAAACAGGAAAACCTGATCTCCTTTACAAAGTCCATCTAACGATGCACGTAAAAAAAAAGTTGAGCTACTTTACCGAAATATAATTATTAGATGGCGGGGAATGCTCGCGCAATTGTCCCCGTTACTCCATCATTTGACGTAGTTTTGCTGTTGTTAGAAGACTGGTTAAATAAAATGGGATTGGTGTTTACTTCAATCTCGCAAACTTTATTTAAAGAATTGTTACCACCACCCGCGCAATCAATTAATGTTTAATTGTATTGTCTATATATATATATATATATATATATATATATATATATATATATATATATATATATATATATATATGTGTGTGTGGTGAAAGCTTCAAACAGTTAATGGTCGTGATTGCATAGAACTTGTGTAGTCGACATTTCCAGTCAAGTACAATGTGTGCAAGACTGGTGAGAGCCGTATATCTAATTTTGCTTTCCATATGTATGCAATGCGGATTTATCATCGTTAGTCAGTTTTCCGTTGTACTCTGATGATGATCATGGAAGATCGAAACGCGTCAGTGCGTGCGACTGACGGTAGTTTTGCTATGTTGTTCGACGACTGGTTAAATAAAATGGGATTGGTGTTTACTTCAAGCTCGCAAACTTGATTTAAATAATCGTTAACTCCACACGCACAATCATTGATTGTCTAATTAAACGCAGTTATTATGCAGTCAAAAGAGCAAATGTTCATTGCTCTATCGCTCTGTCTCGTAAAATGATGCTTTTATTGTAAGACGCAATAGCTGTTTAATTTCATATAATGCTTTCATCTGAAAGACGTATGCACACATTTACAGACGAAATCTAGGTTTTCCGTTTGTTGAGTTTCAGAAAATCTTATGCCAATAAGCCAGAACTAACCAGACCTTTCAATTGGACACTATTAACCGTCAGATTACAACATTTTGATACGTTCGATATTTCTGGGCTAATGAGGGTAGGACACGGCGTGATTACGCGACTAATATCAGGACTAACAATTTCCGGTCAAATGGCTGGTATACAGTTTCTACGGTTTCCGTCATCCACCGCAGGTGGCTCCATTTCTTGGCGAACATGCTATTTTTATTGGAATAGGATCTATACGAATAATGACTAATTCTACTTAGGAGTTGCACTTTAACAAAGGCTGGTGACATCATTTCCATTTGTATGTCAGAGGGGAATATCTTAGAAGTACTCTCTCAAATTTCCAACTGTTCTATAGCATATGGGAGACTTACGCCTAAGAACAATCATAAAAAGTATCCTGGAAATTTCTCTCTGTATCAATATCTTATAGACATTTCGTTCCAACATTAAGAATTTCGATTGGGCGTAACCATTCATTCCCACGATAATGTGGCGACCAAGTGTTCGTATACAGTCCGCATATAAATATAAATATTTGTAATAGTTATGTGGCAGTGACATATCTGATTTAAGTGCTGATTAACTTCTTTCCATGAAAAAATAAATAAAATAAAACCAAATGACAATAACAACCGTGAATAGGCTGATGAATTCTCCGCGCTTGATCGTGATCGAGAGGATCTTGTCGACGAAACACTGGCAGATTTTGAGTAAGAGTGGCTGGCCGTGGAGCTACCCGTGCTTGAAGACTTCTGAGAAGACGCTGTTCGTGAGTATTCACTACTTCCAGTTGAATTTGTAGCACTTGAAGCGCGGCGTGAGTTTCTGGATGCCGACATGGAGTATGATTGTTGATTTTCGCCTGCGCCTCGCGAGCGACATGAATTAGGAGACGAGGAATCTTTAATAAAATTGATTATGAATATAGAGAAATATTTATAGTTTTAAGATACAGTAACCTAGGTGAAATAAAAAAGCAAGGCTACATATAAGAAACATAGGGTAATGAAGCAATAGCGAGCTTTGAGGCCGAGAACGCTCTAATTGTGAAGTGAAGTCAAAAGTTGAGGCCGTCATCACAATGATGAAAGCAGCCGAAGAAGTGAATATAAAGTAATAAATATTTGTCTACAAATGAATATGTCAACATATATAAATTAAAAGACAAAACAAGATAGAACAATTTAAACATGGAGAGTGTGCGAAATAAAGGAACAACCAATCATTTGCGTGCGTCATTCCCTGTTCAAGCTCAATGCCTGAATAATGAGCTTGAACTGGAGGTGACGCACGCAATTGATTGGTTGTTCCCTTATTTCACACTCTCTCTGTGTTTAGATTTTTCTATCTTGTTTTGCCTTCTAATAAATATTTTTATTTTGTTTTACTAAATGGACGCGCTTTATACGAGCAAACTCCAACAAATAATTGATTAAAAATAAAGCATTTGTGTTGAGCAAAATGACTTCTGACGGATTGGAAAACTTAGTAAGAGTATTGTCTGCACAAATGAACACTTTCAACAATAACTGATTGCGCGGGTGGTGGTAGCAATACTTTAAATCAAGTTTGCGAGCTTGAAGTAAACACCAATCCCATTGTATTTAACCAGTCGTCGAACAACATAACAAAACTACCGCCAGCCGCAACGCACTGACGCGTTTCGACCTTCCATGATCATCACCAGAGTACGACGGCAAACTGACTATCGAGGATCAAACCGTATTGAATATATATGGAAAGGAAAATCAGACATGCGGCTCTCACCTCTAGCAGTCTCGCATACATTGAACTTGACTGGAAATGTCGGCTGCACAATTTCTATGCCGTCACGAACATTAACTGTTTGCAGCTTTCTCCACACACACACACACACACACACATATATATATATATATATATATATATATATATATATATATATATAAGCAATAAAATTAAACAATAATTGATTGCGCGGATGGTGGTAACAATTCTTTAAATTAAGTTTTCGAGCTTGAAATTTGCTATTCATTTTGAAAGAACATTTAGTCCTCGTAGATAAATACTAAAATACTCCATGTTAAGAACATTTATAAATTTTAGTTGTCGTTTTTACGTATTTGTAATATGAATTGAAAAATAAATTGTATTGAAGCATAAATTTATTATAAAGCAGGTATATACAACGCAGTTAAAAAGGGCCATTTAATATTTCCCAGTACTTAACTCGACTGTAATATCTAGTGCATTATATAATCAATTTTGAAAAGAACAAAAAAATGGTGGGGAGCGCACCCAATGGGGCACACACACAAGCAATTTACTAGCTAATGTTTAAATCATATAATAATTTATTTGTTTATTAAGCAGAGGTTTAAGGATGTTACATATAACAGCTTCCCTGTACACTTTTCCGATATTTTCTTTGGAAGGAGACCTGGAGACCAGCCTGGCTTTTATATGTTTGTGCGTGCCCCCATATGTGCGTTTCCCACTTCCTATTTATATTCGTATAATGTTCATATTTAATCCAACTTCATGCCCTTCTCTTTAAAAAAATTACTACATAAAATACTATTTATTACAGACGAGTTAAAATAGGACAAAAGAAATTCGCCTTTTTAACTGTGCGGCATATACCTGCATTATAATAAATTTATACATAAAAATAATGTTTACTTCTCAATTCAAATTTTAAATTACAAAAGTTAGGACTAATAACTAATCGAAAGCTGTAAATTGGGCTATCATTAAAAATAAAACCAATTACGTAATTGTAATACGTAGAGCACTTTGAACAATTAGGCTCAAATTATACCTCTCATATTTTGTGAACTTTGTCCACCTCTAACGCTTCTATCTTTTTCTCCATGTTTTAACGGATGCTCAGCTTCACTGTTTGGCTTATCACCAACACTATTTTCCTTGTCTTCGCGAGGATTATGATGGTGGCCATGACGACGGCGATGATGATGATTTCGATTTCGAATCCGCTTCGATTGTTGATTGGCACTGGTGGACTTTGAGTCGACAC
This sequence comes from Eudiplozoon nipponicum, assembly GCA_029291075.1. NCBI lineage: Eukaryota > Metazoa > Platyhelminthes > Monogenea > Mazocraeidea > Diplozoidae > Eudiplozoon > Eudiplozoon nipponicum. The sequence continues at coordinate 45,542 of JAQBSW010001181.1, read as the reverse complement.
TTTGTTTCCCACCATCAGGCAACTGAGCTTCCTCTGTTGAAATATGATTTTCAGGGTCACCGACCTCATTCGCACCATTTGAGGCACGGATTTTATCAACACTTGCTTTCTGTTTTTGTTTACCATTGCCAACTTCGCTGTTTGTCGTTTGTTTTTGGGCATTATGCGTTCGCTTATCCAGCATATTACCAGCTTTAACATGATCATGTGCTAAATGTCTCTGTTTTTGCTGTTGATGATGATGATGATGGTGATGCTTTGACTTAGTATCAGCTGGCATAACCTGTTCACCATTATCAGTCGCTAAAGAGACATTTACTTCACTTATTTTAACTTCATTATTGCTGTCAAAAACGGAACCCTGAGATGTGGCCGGCATTTTCCGTGGAGGTATCTGAACGGGATTTTCATTAACTCCAACTTGTGATTTCTGTTGTTGACTCCATCCCTGTAAATTGTAACTTTGATTGGTGACGCATGTAGCTAAATTATTTGAACCACTTGTACCCAATGCATTCAACTGGTAGGCAAGTTGATCCAGCTCCTATTCCAGAAAATAGTAATAAGCAAAAAATAGAACTATTACTAAGAGTCTATTATCAATCTCTGATATACTAAGACATGCACAATTATCAACATAAAAAGGGGAAAATAAAGAAATATACAGGAAAGTGGCACACAGCGAATCTATGCGGCAAAAATACTTTTATTTTAAAAGAATAAATCAGATAGCATTAAATACGTTTGTTGAATTAATGCTAGCCAGATTTTGAAAAAAATATTTTCTGACGTCCTTAACCATGCACAATAATCATTAGAATTAAAGAAATAGGTAAGGTAATATAAGGGCAGAAGACAGATAACGAATCCACGCAGCAAAAAATCTGATGACATGAAAGACCTAATAGTAATTATTTAATCAGTTGGTATCTTGTATCAGTTCTAGACATCTTAAATAACAAATTCGTCGATATTTTTACACATTCACATTGATAAATAGAAATATCGGAATATAAAATAATGCAAACCTGTGGAAGCTAGATATAAAGTGTCCACGCATCTGCAAACTGGCTATATATATATATATATATATATATATATATATATATATAGGATTAAATAACCAAAATTATATTAACCTAAATTAGACTTTGGTAGCAGATAAGATTAAATGATAATGAGTAATTCTTTAGCTCAAGTTTGCCAACATCTGATAAGCAGCAATCGCATTTCATTTTACTAGTTATACAACACGTATTAACCCACTTTCGACTTTCTATTGCCATGATCACAGCACGATGAAAAAATGACTAACGCGGATAATCCCGCAATGCTTATAGAGCGAATACTACTCTCGCATACACTGAAAGTGACTGGAATAGTTGACTGCACAATTTCTATGCAGTCACGAACATTAACTGTTTCCAGCTTTCGCTTATATATATATATATATATATATATATATATATATATAAACACCAATCCCATTTTTAACTAGTCCAACAAAATGGCAAAACTACCGTCAACTGCATGCACTGACGCGTTTCGAATTTGTATGATCACCATCAGAGTACGACGGATAACTGACTAGTGAGGATCGAACCGCAATTCACATAAAAGTTATAGAAAATCAGATATGTAGTTCTCGTCTGATTTTTCCTACCTCAACGGTTTGGTCCTCATTATTTGGTTTACAGTCGAAACGTCAGTACGTGTGGCCGACGGTTAGTTTGCAATTTTTTGTCACTGGCTACATACAATGGGGTTGGTGCTTGACTCAAACTCGCAGACGTAACTTAAAGAATTGTTATTACCAGCCGCGCAGTAACTATTTTAAAAAGTACAGTATATTTTAAACATTAGAATACAACGATAAAGTTTGGAGTACTTCGCGCACAATCGACGTAATGCAAAATTTTGTAAAAATAATAATCAACAGGACAAAACAATGTTCATATCACAGAGTACCGATAAAGTTGTATATTTATTAAAAATATTAAAATTAAATAGGAATACTGAGGAAGATCAGTTTACGACTCCATTAAGAATATTTTCGCGAACGTAATAATAAAATTGCTAGATGATATATCTTCAACACAATAGTCATGAGAAAGTAACGACAGAATATTTCATGTAGAATTATTAATTTTTAAGGAAAAATGTGTAAGGACGCATTTTAAAGCCAAAAAGAGGAAATTTCGATAATCAAATTTATTATCTGAAAATAAAAGTTTGCACGTAATAAATTGAAAAAGAAAATCTAAAAAATATCAACTATAAATTAAAATTCCAGACGAAGCTAATTCGTTTTTTCGTGGAATTTTTGGGAAAATTCGCTCTCTCTAGCCAGGCATCTGTGATTGGCGAGACATAAATGGATTTGGTACGGTAGGTAAGAACGAAGTGCTTTGCTTCTCGAGCAGCGATTGTCAAATTCCAAAACAATGAAGCCTCACTATCTTAAAGCGAATTTGCGTCCACAAATGCATTGCGCAAACTACTTTCAAGACAAAGTGAGATACCCCTGTTTCTACATAAATGACAAAAGTTAGCGAAGGCTACACTAGCTTCTGTGATTAGCCTATTACATTAGTGACTGATGTTGCTTACCATGATATTTGCAAATGTCAACTACTCCCAGATCTTTACTTTACAGCCACAGATTTGATGTAAGTGGTTAGTGAACCTGCAAAAGTATCTTACATTAAGAAGTCGCGAATTTCAAACTAAAAGACGGAATAAAGATTGGTAATATATGCAAGGTGGTTTGGTCAGAATCTCGGTGGTAAAAAAATAATACAATTTCGTCTGCATAGTTAATATCGAGTAATCTACCACCCGGGAGCAATACGACATCTGCACTTCGAACGCATGAAAGTATATTGATCATAACAGCAACCTCATACCACAAAAGGCAAAAAGAGTTAGCCTATGCCACAAAGTTATTCCGCAGTCATCTTTAATTAGGCTCTGAAGAAAATCATCTGGATCTGCAGCTTTACGATGCTTAAGAGATAGGATTGCATTCAATATTTATAACTCAGATTGCTGTTCGAGTTTCGCGTTCCACACTATTGATACGGGGATACATTCGGGGATCGGGACTAACGCAGGTGCCGAAGAAAAATGATCTCTGATTTGTTCGGCTCACATTTAAAGATGATACGTTTTATCAGTTATTAATTTTTCGTTACAATCACTTATTGTTTCGCTGATAGCCATTTTAGAACCTGAAGCGCGAATAAGTTCGAACAAATATCGGCTATTATTTGATGCCAAAGCTTCTTTTATCTTTGCCGCCGTTCTAGTCTAAAATGACTCAAGGTCAACATCTGGAATTTGCTCGCGTTAGCGACTTACAACTCTACGAATATTATTATAAGCCGAAATAGCAGAAATTTTGTGTCCAGATTTAAGAATTTCCATATATTTTTCAGAGACACAATATCTATTTCTACGGAAGCATACAATTCCACATCCAGTAGTATCCGCATTGAGCATAGTGGAAGTTATCTTCGTCAAAAGTAAGTTCAAATTTTCGCAATCAAGACCAACTAGCTTCGACCTTAGAATAACTTGATATTTATGTCGAAAAGGACGGTTGTTGGAATTTGTTTACATCTATTTGGGGTTTATTCTTATTTATCTTCCCGGAAAACTACAACGACAACAAATGAAAATCTACAACGAATAACCAAATTGTCCAAGTCAATGTGTGTTGCAAAAGGAATAAAATTTCCGAATGCAATCACCCCATCTATAACTTATTGCTATATGATCTATTTGAGTCTACCATTTTCCAGGAGACGGAGGACGCCGTAAGGCGGAACACTTAGCACAACGCCTGAAGTTTGCAATACTTAAGTATAATCTATGTTCCACGCAACATTTGCTCACTATTATCGTTGCGCATTGAGCATACATTTTATCTTTCATCTAAATGAAATTTTGCGTTACTTAAACGCCCAACTTGAGCATCCATGTTAACTATAACCAGGCCAACAGCTAAACTTCTTGCTCTACTTGATAAAGAACTTAGGTCAGAGAAAAAGCGTCCTTGCCGTCGTCTGTGCTACAATCGATGGGAGCATTTTTCCGATACAATAGAAAGGCAACATTGATTAAGGTTTCTGACATTGATTTGAGTAGACGTGTTTAAACATGTCACACAAAGTCGGTTGTTTACAGGGATCTATACAGTTAAAAAAGCTTCAGTTCGTGAGCTAAGGACAACACCCACACACCAATTTAGTGAAGCCAGAGATACGGAGCCAATAATGCGTAGACATGAATGGTGTACCATTTTATGTAATGCTCGTAGGATGCTTCATTCTGGTTTCAGATAGGCAACATATATCGATTTCTTATTTAAACAACGTACACACAAAAGCTTATTGTTGGCCAGATTGCTTCAATATTCGCATATTAAATGCACTGATGTTAAAACCTAACTAAGGTTTAATGAATGGTGGTTTACTAGAATTGTTTTCGGTATTTAGCAATCTAGCATTGAGTTCAGTGATATGATCAACATCCACAATATCCATGGCATCTAAAAGAGCGTTATTGTTAGATTGAAATGTTAAGAGAAGGAAAAAGAATACATAGATATATTCGCACGCACAAATACATATACGCATTCACGAATACATATATAAGCACATATATAAGTAAATATTTACATGAACATTTACCTACATGCAGGCATAATTCTGGACTTCGTCAATTGACTACTTTCTAACAGACAAAAGTACTTTGGAGTCTCTTGAGCGTATAATGGTGATAATTAAACTTCAATACTCGAAGCCTACTTTATTTTCAAAAATGATGATAGACATCGCCAGAGAGAGGCATTATAATTTTTCATAAACCCAGAGAAATTTATACTCATTTAGTACCAAAAATTCAGAAAGTGTTTTTAGTTCGACTAGTTATGGCCACACGGTTGTCGCATCGTAGATTTTTATGGCTAAGAACCAAAAAAGAAACATATCACTTTCTTAATGTTCAGACGGATTGAGCGAAAATTTTCACTTCGTATAATACTAGTACAAATACAGTCTCTTCGCCTCCTGTCATATTTTAATCCAGTGAAGTACTGAAAGTAATATTCTCAAATTAACTTCTCTATAAGCCAAAAGGCGTTCAGAGCATATAACAAGCGGCAGTTAAATACCATTGAGCACTTACCTTCTAATAGATCAATTACTGTCAATAAACACAGTTTCCCAAAAGAGTAGCTTTACGTTATAGCGTCAAATCATCCTATTAGAAAAATTCCACTTACGCTGGAAACGATCTATACAGATTTTGACAAAGTTATGATAAAATTACGCTTGTTTACACACACAGTATACTATTCCGCCCTTTACATGCTGTGAAAGGTGTACATCACAATTTAAAAAAATCAAGTTAACTGTTAATTTGATTTTTAACTTACGACTCAGCAAGCGGTAGACAGTGTATTGAGATTCGTATACAAATAATTAATATGCGTGTAACTGATGTTGATTTGCCTTAAAGCTTACCTGGCCATAATGTTTTGATGTGGTCTAGTTTGCCTCACTTCAATGTTTTATCTAGTAACTAGGTCCTCCTCATAAATCTCTAATAATCAGTATGGCTGAATTATTATTTTTGTCATTATTTAAACAATTTTGTGTATTTGTTGTGACTATATGGTGGTGAAACATTAGTTACCAATTACTTTTGTATTGCTGTTCATGTTGCACATCGTCCGAACAAATGAGATCGGCCGTTCGCCGAAACGTCTACCAAACGACCGGACAACATTTATATTTTATGGGCTGCCAAGTGGTAAGAAACAGCGACGATGTAACAGTTTTTGCTTTACATGACACAAATTCAACTATCTATTAGAATTCAATCTTTGCATGATGCTTGGTAATAGCTCGACGAAGCCTAATGATGAACCTTTTCAAGAGAAACGTATTGAAGCACATTCATTCAGAGAAGCGCAGTCCGAAACATGTTATTAGCACGTTTCATCGATAAATTGACAGTAGTCGCTTCAAACGAAAGAATTTAGATTTTCTTAAAGGTTGGACTTAAATAAATACGAAAAACTGTTCACCATCGATCTAAATCCATAATTAAACTATCAACTGTTAATATGCGTATCAGTATACATGCACCATAACGTTTCTTTTGAAGCGTTGTGTTTTAGCGGACATAAAGAATTCTATCAATAAGATGAAAAAAATCATATCAAGCGGCAAATGGAGTTTTGAACAAATTGGTATGAATAAAAACTACCTTTTCATGATTTCCATATAGAACTATCCTTTACCACCAATGAGAAGAAATATTGAACAAGCCTCATTGAAGCGCCAAATGAGCGTCAGAAGGATAGTTAAAACCATTGCACTATTTAAAAGAAAATAACACGATGCGTTGCAAATTACATATATGAACAATGAAAAACGCCCCCAACTCGGAGGAGCCGATGCCTGTTAGGCAGAGTCAAATGGGACCAGGAAAGTTTCTCATGGCTAGCTACAGTACCATGCGGTGTGACCGAATGATTGATATCTGGAATAATAGTATCCGGTCGATAGATCGTCGACCTATTTCTTCAAACAAGTTATGTCAGTAGCTTGGCCAGTTGATTTGCAATCGGCCTTCTTAGACAATAACCAAACCAGCGAAAATTGCGTTCATTAACTAGATGCGATGGCGATGGAACACCGAAGAGCGATCAAATAGAATTGGTCAGCTTGTAGATATCGCTCCTGATTAATAGTTTCAGGCAAAAAACTGATAGCGACTTAAATCAGAAAGAGAAAATGCATATTAACATAAAAATGTCCATGTGCTGGCAGATATAATCAATTATCACGTATGCTTGTGACATAGAGAAAATAATATATATATATATATATATATATCTATATATATATATATATATATATATATATATATATATATATATATATTGGAGACTAATTACAGGAATTTGATTATATGTATTTCGTCCGTATAAAGTACACATTGTATCAGGAATCAAGTGCAATTCATCTAATAGATCGGTTTCGTCTCAATTGAGACAGGCTAACCAGAAAAATAAGTTAGTATATGACTTCAAATTTCGTGTAGTATTGAGCACGAGTGGCGCATTGGATAGATTCGAAAACTCCAAATCTTAGGTTCCAGTTCTAGTTCCGTCTGCGACAAATTCTGGACAGTACTTGAAGAATTCCCAATAAGGACGAAACCGGTCTACTGGATAAATTGCTTTTTCTAACTAATGTAAAGTTTAATATTAATTTATACTGAAAGTATATATATATATATATATATATATATATATATATATATATATATACGTGAGTATAATTAAAAATGCATAAATTTAATTTAAACCATTTGAATTTTACAATATAAATAAAGTAGAAACTATGATATATTGAATGGATTTTCGTCTAAGTTCAAATTTGATGAAGTGTTCATTTTATGAAAAACGTCCATCTTAATTCAGTTGGCCTTATCAGCCAACTGATATACAATATTTATACAGACGAATTAATTCGTTGGGATCATCAATTCTTAAAAAAGACCACATACATCCGATGAGTTCGCAGGTGTAAAGCTACACTAGATCGGAATCAGAAAGAGAAAACAGTTATGGACAGTCATAGGCACACAGACCACAAACAAGATGAAAAATGACTAAAATCAGTTTTCATACGCAAGGAGTTTGTGTAATTGTGTGAGAGCGAAAGAAGTAGACTTGGACCAACGGAATTCAATTAAAGAGTGTACAAATAACGAATATATAATATCATATCTCAATCTCGTTTACCGCTTGCAATCGAAACACCTCTTTCAGCTGCGCCTGAACTTTAGCAACCGATGAAGATGCCAGATCTGCACGTTTACCTGCTAATAAAGCAGTCACCATCGGTGTACGCATAACACTAACACGGCAATCATCTTTCTTATCAACATCCATGCTATTGTTATTACTAATCTTCTTATTGTCTTCGTGCTCATTTGTGTTGCTCTCAGTGGAACTTCTATTAACCTCTTCATCGATTTTACCAGTCGGACACTCACTGGATTGCTGCCCAACTAAAGTTGCTAAAGGAGGCTGATTTATTACACCATTTAGAGATTTTTCATCTTCCATTTCCTTTTCTTCATAATCCATCTTGCTCGATTGTCCAATTGTTTCCGTTAACAAAGCTACATCATTTAAATCGGGTTTGTTTACAGATGAAGCAGCTGGCGCCTCATTTGTAGCTGTAGACGTAGCTAAGACAACTTCCGCGGATGCCGGATTCACTATAAGAGAGTGCAACAACCACAACTTCCTTGCACTGTCTTCATCGACTTCTTCTATATAACCGTTAGCATCGTCATCATCATCATCATCGAAAATATCATCATTCTCTCCTTCTTTAAAAATATCATCATCATCATCATCATCATCATCAAAACTTATTTCAACTTCTTCTTCTTCCTTCTGAACATCATCACCTGCATTAGTATGGGAAATGCTTGAACACTTGTCATCAACGTTTAAATCACTTTTACCAGTCGATTCTACTCTGTCGTCTTCATAATTGTCTATTATCTGCAATAAATCCTCATCGGGCTTCTGGTTAATTCCATGTAAAACAACTTTGGAATTTTTTGCTTTACATTTCACATTTCTTTTTTCCTTTGTCTGAGGATAGAGGAGACGGTGTTTATCACGAGTAATCATAGCTAGTTCAGATTGCTTCCACACACTAGCATAGGCGTCCTGCAAACTCTGTGCGTTGGAATCACCATGAGAGATCTGCCAACACTGCGAGTGCTCCATCATTCTGTCCTCTTCGTCTTCATAAATCTCGCCTACGTCATTCTCCTCGGCTTCAGCATCAGTTGTTGCAGCACTGTTTTCGGCAATTTCCTCAACAATAATCAACTCATCAGGTCGCGGTTTAGCCAAACGGCGTTTAAGTTTTGGTCCTCCCGGTGCACGCGACAAAACAGCGCTACCCGGAGGCCATATGCTTGTTACACTTTGCTGTTGTCGAAACTGATCCAGTTTATGACTTGCTAAATAGTCTTCTGTGTTTCTCTCCAACTTGGCAACATTTCCAGAATTACCATCATTTACATCAGATGCAAAAAATCCTTCAAATCCAAGCGAAGAATCTGTAGGCTTAATAGCAGAAGCTTTTGACAAGAGTTCCAAGTCAGTGACCAAATTAACGTCCAGCGGAAACAAAGCTTCGTAGATGGCCAATGTTGTAGGGTCAGGAAGTAAAGCGTCCGTTACTGCCACATGAGAAAATTCTTGAATAGTAACTTGATTTATTGAACTTTGAACTGTTTTGCTTGCATTGGCGTCGTCTGAAGACTTTTCGTTCCTAAGAATTTCCATTGTAGAGAAATCTTCAACAACTGCCAACGGCGGTTTTGTTTCTAAAATATCACCGTTATTGTCATTTTTATTGGAATTGGTTTTATCTGTTGCCTTCTGAGAATCAGAAACAGAAATCGTAACCATATTAGTAGACATAGAGTTAGTAGCGACAGAAGTTATGGGAATAGTAGACGCAAGAGAAATATTCTTTTCTAGCTCTGTTTTTGCTTGGTGTTTACTGACATGCAGTTTATTCTCTTTGTCATGACTCTTCAGAGCCTTCACAAGATTACCAACAATTTGATGAGTAAAACTTGATTTCGACGATTTAGCCACTTCTTTGGTTGTCACGCAAGAGGTTGTGGAGCTACTCGTAGTGGTGGTTAAAGATGATGTAAGCCCAGTTGCAATTGTGGAAGTAGGAACATAAGTTATGTTCTTACTCGTGTTATTGAACCCACCCACATTTTGAGACTGATTCAACTGGGCCTGGCGGAGGAATTCAGCACGTTGCAGAATATTTAAAAATGCCAAATTTTGATGGCCAATCTGGTTCTGTGGTTTTACACACGCAGGCTGTGCCAATTCGTTTCCTAATTCAGAATTTTCCTCCTTAGAATGGACAGCTAAATTATGTAAAGGTGGACATTGGATTTGTTGGTGTTGATTTAAAAACATATCTCGATTGTGTAAATCCTGAAGCTGTGAATTATATGCAACCGGAACCGCAGATACAGAACAGGAAGACGGAACATTACATGAAGCAGAGTTTCTCTCGTGTCCAAGCATTAGCTGTGAAGATAATATTTGATGACATATTTGCTTCTGTTGTGTTTGATTATGAAGTATGTCATACTTCTTTACGTTGAATTCGGAGGTGGCTCTAATCTGTCTAGATTTGTGTTCACGTTGAAGCCTTATTAACTGGTCTAATATTAAAAGCTGATTTTTAGTGCGAACTGTCAAAGACAGAGCTGTTCCATTTTCCCGAGCCTGTTGATATTGATTATAAAGATTAAGAAGGGCTAAAGCCGCCGTGAGCTTATCCCGCTGTTGATGTTGCGAAAGCATCGAGCGCTGTTGTAAATTAAGAAACTGATTGCAGTTTTGAGTCATCGCGAAAGGAGAGGCTTGTAAGGCAACTGTGTCAAAAGCTAATCCACTAGGATGTCGCAAAAATAGTTTATTAGTTTGATCTGACGACGGTGAGGAATAAGAGGGCGCATTAGTGGTATTGCCAGCAGTGGAACAAGACACATAGCAGTTAGTTGAAACAGGTTCGGCTCTTTCAGCAGTTACCTTTGCTGCGTCGCTAGATTGTGAAACCGACAAGTTTATGCATTCATTATCACAACAAGAATTTAAAGGGTACGAGGACTTCATGTCGTAGCTAGACTGTATGTTTTCCAAATTCGAAATAAAGTGCATACCATCTCCAGTACATCCCTTCTCAGTTAGTGACGAGCCAGTTAAATCGTCTACGTTAAGTGCACTAGCATTATCAGCAATATTACTAGAAAACGAGGCAGTACTGCTTGAAATTTTATTATCATCGTTTTTATTCGACGAAGCTCCGGCAAATAACAAGTTACTTAGAAGACTTTGCACAAGATTAACATTGGAAACTTGTGCTTTGTTTTGTTTGTTAATATAATCGGCGTGTTTTAGCAATTCTTGCAGAGGGTTACTATTAGTAGCATCGATAGATTGATCGAAATTACTGCCATGTTGAGTTGAACATTCTGTTGCAAATGACGTTGATGAAGCACTCAATGCAGCCAAAAGCTGTTGTTGCCTTAAGGCTATTAAGGCAGCTGCTGTCGGATCTGCATGCGCTTGTTGCAGCCAGGTCAACAGACTTAACTGCGCCTGTTGATGTGCCGAAGCGCGTTGGGCTTGTAATACTGACTGTTGATATTGAAGTTGAGCGGTTCTGGCCGCTAAGGCTGAAGCTACGCTAGCCATAGGAGTTGCTGAGTTAGCGTCTGTAGTACTTTTGAAATGAAAATTCACCAAATCTGAGCTAGGCTGAGCTGATGGGTTGCGATCTAGAATAGTAGGAATTAATTTTGTTCCATGACTAGATACCATAGCACATCCATTATGCGTAGTCGAATCAGAAAGACCATCGCCATTATACTCTTTAATTATATATTTTCTATCATCAACATAATCATTACTGGGCGCAATAGTTATTTTATTTGCAATGGCAGAATCACTGATAAGATTAGAGTCGCTCGTTCCATGTATTTCGTCGGTTGTCATGGTATTATTTTTACCATTCTGATTAGAGTTTTCAAGACCACCATTATTATCAAATGCCTCAAAAGTCTATATAGGCAAATAACGAAACACCAAACCAAATAGCCAAGTCCGATTATTTTGCAATAAGAGATGGTGTCAAAACACACGTCAATTTTTTGGTACAGATAACCCAGAAAGACTCGTAGAAGTCATAAACATAATTGTATTATCCAAAACAGGAAAGAGATTGTTTCGATAGGTGGTATAATATTGCAGTTAAATTCCAATAATATAAAGAAATAAATAATAGTATATCGGATAAAGGTTGCTTAAATAAAAATTCTAAAATAACATATATGGGTCAGATGAAATAAAACGAATCGTCAACAACAACCAAGAGTAATTTAATTACTAAATATAGGACAAAAGAAAGATCAATTAGAAAATGGATAAATAGATAGATAGAAGAACACCCATAGCATTAAAAAAGACAGTAAATGACAACATACAATCAAGCACGATTGTGAATTAAGAAAAAACTAATCAATTGACATTGCTTCAAGCGGACATTCAACTAACCGCCTTAAAATAGTTTTAAATACCAAGAGATACGATAGGAATTTTTTTCAGAAAGCGCATTTTCAGAAAACATATACATGTAATCTCTGTTAAAAATTAAAAAAATCAAAAAAGCCAATATTGTCAATTTCTAGTCAACCAGGGATATGGGTGAAGTATAACGTAAAAATAAGAAAAAATAAGGTAAATTGTGAAGTATGATTTGCTTTTCAAAGAACGCAGACAAACCAAACAATACTACTGATAAATAAATACAACCACGGGAAAGGCAGAATCCTTTGCAGACGCGAAAAAGGAGCAACATCTTGGAAATGAAAATGCGAAACCACTTTTAATTAAACAAATTGCTACGCGAATACAAATAATTATTTACAACAAGAAAAGCATAAACGTATCATAGATCGATTGAGATAAAACGACTAAAGCGAGTAAAAAAACAAACAAATAATAATTTGTTTACAACACATAATATGTACGACAAGCAGACTTGTACACATACAGACATATGTAGGCACCCGTACAAAAATTAAGAAGTGATTAACTCGCGCAAAAGGTGCACGCGAAACTGAAACATAACTATAAGGCAAGCATTGAATACAACATGGAGATGACGTTAGGAGATGTAAGGAAAAGTGAATGATGCACACGATAGGAAGAATAATGTGAAATTAATATGGAGCAGAACAAATACTACAATGATGTACAACTGAACAAATTAGATTTAGGTTTGTGATAGTGATGAGAATAATCATCTAAAGGGAATCACACTAAAATTGATAGGATAACAGGAAAGAGAGCCAGACACCGGAGAAAAGATGCTTTACGCGCTGATCTATAACACGAATTAATAAAATATATCATTACAGTACTAAGAGTCAATTGTTTTTTTTAGTTTCAGAAAGAGATAGGTAAAGGATATAGGAAAAGAGTTAAATACTAGTACAAGCTTGAGAGTAGAAAAGGTAATATCATTCTCAGATAAAACATAAGCAGTTTTTCCAAAAAACGCCAAAGAATGTTGTGTTTCTGTTCTAATAGTGTATCATGATAGAAAAGATTCTTTAATTAAACTATTTTTAAATTGAAGAATATTTAGAAAATTCAATAAACAACATGACTGTCACCAAAATGCTGCAATGGATATTCAGAGTGAAGATGATTTATGAGACTAACTAAAATCAAATGCCAGTATTAATTAATCAGTTGTATCTATAGGCGAGAGATAAAAGGAATAATGCAAATACAAGTAAAAATAAAGGAGCATGGGAAAGCTGAAATTTTCTCCAAGCGATGCTAAAACTAAAAAAAAGGAAAATCATAGCATACGCACATACACGCACGCAATAAGTGGAAAATTTAACAGAAGAGAGGAATTTACTAGACTAAGGGAATAATAATTCATTTAGTCAACAATGGCTGTTTATGGAGTCAAATAGCTACAAATAAAGGCATAAGCGAATCAATGATAAGAAACATGATCATTACTACTAAACTGAGATAAAATGAGTTTTAACTTCAAACAAATATTATCCAAGTGAATGGGTTTATATATATATATATATATATATATATATATATATATATATATATATATATATATATATATATATATAAGCGCATAGATAAATAATTGTAAGCAGCAACTGGCATATTGTAGATCTTAATGAGCGAATAAGAAAGATTAATTGGTTGGGAAGCTCTATTTAGTTGCCATGGTAACAAAACAAGCAGAAACGGTATAGAATCAGACTAATTAGACATCTTAGAATGTTTTAATATGGAATGCAAGGCCAAAAGAAGAGGACTAAAATACTTTAACCAATGTTGTGCGCGTAAATAAACTTCCTTTTAAGAATTTAAAAAATGTTGCATATTGGAAAACATAAATGAGCAGGAATGTAGCTAAATAAACGCTTTCATCATAACAAAGGATGCCAAGATAAGCCATCGAAAGAAACTAGAACGTTGTCATATCTACATAAATGGATAGTACGAAATTATCAAAAGGTCAAAGAACTATAATAAAAGAGTACGCAAAAAATTTAAGAACTGATCTAGTATACAAATGAACGAATGATACCATTTGCATTATGAAAAAAACAATGCACTAAACAGAAAATGGTCATGCCTAAACCAATAATACTAACTAGCTAACACGACACCAACAAAATGATAACAATAATTGAAATCAAGAAGCGAACGAGCCTTCAGTTAGTCAACAAGTATGGAACCGATCGTCAAATAGCCAATGACCAGCTAATATGAAAATTTTCAACGTCCAATAAAAACAGGGTTCACGGATTATATTATGCAAAAGGCACTTAATGCGTTCGCTAATGCGTCCATGCATCATTAAGTGGCTGAATGAGAAGTGAAATCGCGAGACAAGTTTTTGTGTAATGTTTGATTGCGCAAGCACGCAGGTACTCGTGCAGAGTGAGTAAAATTATTTCTGTAAGTTCGTGTTTTCTTGCCTGTGAATGTTGCAAGTACACGTAAAACCTCAGCATAGAGCGTGCAATTCAAAGGAACAGTAAACTGAAGAATGCAAGTACAATACCATCCAGGTGAGAGGAATAAATAGAAACAAAAATACAGATTTGATAAATAAAATTGTATAGAAATATTACATTATTAAATATTAATTACATCATTTTTATGAATAATATAACGATGGCAAACTGGATAAATGTTGACCAAAATAAAAGCCTTTTGCCTAAACGAACACATTGCAACCAACAGAAAATAGCAAACTTATAACCTGTCTGCAAGAGGCAGATGTTTTTCACTAAACTAGCACTATGTCTATGGATTACATAAGAGTAAAACAGACAACCTGCGAAATGAAGACATTTCAAAATATCCTTCATACTCACCGAAGTGCCGTGCTACGGATATGCTTATTTTACATAGAAAGAATGTTCTAAAATCGATTCATCCCGTCAGCTTCTAAAAGAGCACGTTTTAATACATTTCATTAACTACTCATCATGAAATTATTTTGGCTGGTTTAAATTTATGCGTCAACAAAAGAATAATCTCATACAAATTAGTGAATAGAAAATTAAAATAACACTTTCACACGAACACACGCACGCAAACGCAATCTTGTTTTATAGAATAACAAGCTATTCATGTGAGTAGATTTAGTTTCATTCGTTAACAGAATGGTAAGAGAATTGAGTAAATCATGACACCACTTTACAATTAAATAAATCAAGATTGCGATCTGGATGTAAACACCTTATCCATTATCTAAGAACATTATTCAGTATAAATCAAGCATTGCATAGTGTTCGAAAGGCAATTCATCCAGTAGTCCGGTTTTGTCCCTATTGGGAATTAAACACGTACTGTTCAGAATTTTCCGAGGACAGGGCTAGAACCTGGGAAAGTCTGCTTTGAAAACTGTTGTTCTAACCACTGAGCTACCCTTCCATGCGCTACACAATCTTCAGTTAAACATGTGGCGAGGTAGCTGTGGTTAAAGCAACAGATTCCGAAGCAGACGTACCAAGGTTCGAGCCCTGTCCGCGCCAAATTCTGGACAGTACGTGAAGAGATCCCAATAATTACGAAACCAGACAACTGGATGAATTTCCTTTTCTACACTATACAATGCTTAAATTAAATTAAGAAATGTATGTAAATAATATAACAGGTTTTTATATGAAGATCACGACCTTGATTTAATTAATTGTTATCACCGCATGCGCAATCAATGTTTATCTAACAATTATTATAATAAATTAATTATTTACATATGTCAGTATAAACTAAGAATTGTATAGTGTAGAAAAGTAAATTCATTCAGTAGACCGGTTTCGTCCTTATTGGGAACTCATCACCTACTGGCCAAGGCTCGAACCTGGGCCTCGTCCGCGGCAAATTCTGGCCAGTACGTGATGAGTTCTCAATAAGGACGAAACTGGTCTACTGGATGAATTGCTTCTTTAAATTCCAGGTTCGAGCCCTGTCCGCGGCAAATTCTGGCCAGTATGTGATGAGTTCCCAATAAGGACGAACCCGGTCTACTGGATGAATTGCCTTTTTAAATCCCAGGTTCGAGCCCTGAATGCGACAAATTCGGGCCAGTATGTGATGAGTTACCAATAAGGACGAAACTGGACTACTGGATGAATTGCCTTTTCTACACTACACAATTCTTAGTTTTTACTGACATGTAAGTAATTAATGGGTAAGGTGCTTATATCAAGATCGCAACCTTGATTATAATTATTGTTATCACCACCCGCGCAACCAATGTTCGTTTAATTCATTTAATAACTTTACAATGTTTAATAAGCTACTTTATTCGAAATAAAACATCTCAAAGGATGTGCTTACAATACGCCCTTTACAGTTGTTCCTTATTGCTCAACTAGCCATGATTGCATTAAGGCAAAACAATGACGCAGGTTAACCAGTTAAATGCAACGTGGTGTTCGGTTTACAACAGCTACGATCAATTTACAATTTTCTGTTAAAGGCACTGGTAGAGCATCGTCTGGAGAAGGAAACCCTACGTAAACGAAACCACTTTCGAAATGTACGATGAGTTGAAAAGCATACTAAATTTCTTTAAAACGAGAACGAGTAAATATGAGAAACCAAGTATACGGTCGAAAACGCATTACCCTTTAAATGGCGTTTGCGAACTACCTTGTTAAAGGTACTAATGCGTGTCGACTTTATATGATGATGATCATCATCATTGCACAACGGCAAACTGACGAACGAGGATCAAGCCGAAATGCTGTTTCTTGGCCAATGTTAGTCAGCTTGCCGTCGTTCTCTGATGATAATCATAGAATATCGACACGCGTCAATGCGTATGATTGACAGTAGCATACTGTTGTGTGACATAGATACATTGGGATTAGTGTTTATCTCAAGTTCTCGAACATCATTTAATGAAATGTTGTTCACAAAGTGCAATCAATGAATGTTAAATTGTGCAACCGAATTATGTTTGAATGTGGAAGAAATTCTTACACAGCCAATTAATGAATAAATTAAGTCAATTTCGTAGTAAATGTGAGAGCACTTTTTGCAATAATTTTCCACAAGCTTACTGCTGTTGAAGACGAGTAAAATTGGTGCTAATATCGCGTGAAAAATATGTATGATAAACTTCAATGTCAGATAAATGGCTCGCCGAGGCAACGAAATAACTAAAACTTCTGTACAAAGAACACACTCCTCGGAGCATCTTGGTTGACAAGGCATCTACCGGACCGAGGTTCAATTAGGAAGTGAAAAAAACTGCAATCGCTAGTCAGTACCGCCAATTAAACTCGAAACGATGACATAACGTATAGCATGCACGAGCAGCTTTTCTGTAGCGCTTCTACTAAATGTGAATATAACCAGAACGAATGATGCTGCTGCGGGCATTTCGTATGACATTAACCAAAATCAAAACATAAAAGTTTCATTACAAGCAAGTCACGCGCTTAATGCGAGTGCATTCATAGCAAAAGTGGGTTTATTGGCCACTTAACATTTAAAAGTTAATTACTTTCGAAGAATAATCCGCTAATTTTATGTAAACATTTTCACAAATGCATATACACTAACGCATATACATGCAGTACCAAGCACCAAATCAACAGTGGAGAAACCAAGTCACAGAACCGCGTCAAGTCTGAGTTTTACATTTCGCTAAAGCCTTTTAAATGAGAGGCTGGCGGTTTATGAACATGTGTCGTTGTTAAATGGACACTTATAATCAACTGCCTTAGGCGCATAGAAAAAAATTCGAAAAATACAATCATAACCAAGGACTGCCTCTGATAACTACTCGATATTTCGGTCATACCGAATGACCGTCTCTGATCACTACTAATTATTCGAGGGTCATATCAAAGAACCACCTTCTAACATTACCCATTATTCGACTCATACCGAAAGACCGTCTCCGATAACTATTCATTATTCGAGAACCAAACCGAAGCATCCCCTCTGGTAAAATACTCACGATTCCACTACTACAAAAGGCCCGCATCTTATTCTTACTCATTATTCCAATCATACTAAATAACTGCCTCTGAACACTATTCGTAATTTCAGTCATACCGAAGGATTGCGTCATACCATTACTCAATATTCAACAGTCCTAACTAGGAACCGCCTGTCATCACAACTCATTATTCCAGAGTCATACCAAAGGATCACCTCAAATAAATATTCATTATTCGAGATTAAAACAAAGCATCACCTCTGATAAAATACTCATTATTCCAGTCATACCGAAGGACCGCGTCTTATCATTACTCATTATTTCAGAGTCATATCGAAAGAACACTTCTTATCTTTAATCATTATTCCAGACTAATATAACAGAACCGCCTCCGGTCAATACTCATTATTTAAAGGCCATACCGAAGGACTGCCTCTTATTATTAATTATTCTAGACTCATACCGAAGAACCGCCTCTAATAACGACTAATTATTTCAGTCATACAGAAGGTCCGCCACTGATCACTATTCATTACAACAGGTATACCAAAATACAACCCAGATCACTACTAATTATTTCAGAGACATACTGAAGTACTGCATCTTATCATTACTCATTATTTCAGAGTCACATCGATGGACCAGAGTCATACCGAAGGACCGCCCCGGATCACAATTTATTATACCATTCATATTGAAGAAACGCCTCTAATCAACGAAACGAAGGACCGCCATTGATCAGTACTCATTATTCAAGATATACTGAAAGACCGCCTCTGATCTCTATTAATTATTCCAGTCATACCCAAGGTTCGCCTCTGATTATTGCCTATTATAACAGATTCATACCGAAGAACCGCCCCTGATCACTGCTCATTATTTCAGTCATACTGAAGAACCGCCTCTGATCACTACTCATTATCCCGGAGTCATGCCGAGGGCTTGTCTCTGATCACTACTCATACCGATAGAGCGCCTCTTAGCAATGCTTAATATTCAAGCAAAAATCAATAGGTCGGCTGTTTAATTATACAATTGTTTATGCTGTATGCTATAGGTAGGGCTACGTGAGCAACAACATTGAAATCATGTACCTACATGCAGAATTAATAAGATTTAATGAAAATTTACCACGTATACCATAAAGAAGAGGAAATTATTTATCCTAACCAAGAAAAAAAGTATAAAATTCTGCGCCTGCATATCTGAATAAGCAATTGGAAATTTATTCCCGGCTGGCTATTAAAATAAAAAAATATAAGAACCCTAGCATTTATAATAAAACAGTCTTTGTGTTAACATAATAGCAATTAGTTGTTAAAACTGGTGCTTGACTATTGAGGATCCACGCTTACCGAAAGCAAATGAGAATGCAAAGCACTATGCATAATCGCCAGACCAACTAATATTTTTTGTTTATCAGCGACATTTCGGTACTATAATTTGAAATACGCGGATAATTAACACAAAAGTACTTAAAAATCCAACTAGGATTAACTTGCCAACGCCGATAAGTCTTGTAAATGATAGCAAAGGCACATGACATTATAAAAGTCAATATAATTTTATTACTATAAAGAAATGAAATTTGTCATAAAATGTTGTTTTTTAGTAAAAATCCAAATAGTTCTAAGATTGATATTGAGAGATCAGGCAATGAATTAAGTAAAAAAAACTCCGAAATATCTTGCCAAAAAAAAAATGTGATACCCCAAAATATTATTCATGCCAAATTCTAATGGACAATATAAGCAAGTCATAAACGCATAATTTTCAGAATGTTTAAGAAAATTGTCTACTTTCATATATTTCTTTGATTGATGCACAGTGCGAGGTTCAAATTTTGAATCTCCGTGATTTGTTTACGCAGGATGTCGCTTTGCACTATCTGTTTCGCAAAGATCCGATTGATCTCCATTTCCAAGTACGCATCGAGTTCGTCTTCTTTTTGGCTGGTTGCGGATTCATTGCCATCTTCAGAAGGCTTCAACATCGTTCATACTAACCACTAGAAATTAGGTACGATCTAATCAACGTTGACTGGCTGCATACCTCATCTCGTGGTTAGTATGAACCATGTTGAAGCCTTCGGAAGAAAGGGACAAATCCGCATCCAGCCAACAAGAAGGCGAACTCAATGTGTACTTGGAAATGAGGATCAATCGGATCTTTGCGAGACTGATAGTGCAAAGCAACATCCGGCAAACGAAAATCGCCGAGCTTCATCAATTGTCTACGTTACTGGATACCACAGACGCCTACGGATCTTGTAAATAAAAAGACATAATATGTATTAAGTCACACGACCAAACAAAACAAATAAATTTTATCTTTATTTTGTTCAACATATGTACATTGAATCCGCGATTTCCCAATTGAAAATGCTATCAATTGCTAAGACCAACCACTTGATGTATAGTTTAAAAAATATCTGCGCAAATATTGTGCTAATTGAGAATTGACATTATGAACAAATCACTAGCTATATGCATTAACAATGCAACTGTCTTTCAAGCTTGATATTGCAAGCGCATACTAGATTAGGTTAGAAGAACAGCATAGAAAATCTAACTTCATATATGATAAATAAATAAGCGGATAAAGCTAAACGACACTGACCGTTTTTATACCAGCCTGTGCAACACTACTTGAGGATGCTGTTGATTCTGTTGTTACACATGGCCCCGTGTGTGACAAATCACTAACTATCGATTTTGAAGCGACAGAAAGAACTGGCTGGCGTACAAATCGATGTTGACCACCGGATGATGGTGCAATTCCAACTGGCAGACCAGAACCACTGGAAGTGGCGGGAGTCTGTTTAGACGAAGGACCACCTAAAATCAAATTTATAAATCATAAAATTATTTTAAAGGAATAATAAGCACCACCATATTGCCTGAGTTGAAATAGATGTGAAAGCACACCAACAAATATTTCGAAAATTTCAAAATGTGGCTAATAAAACAAGACATGTTAATGACTGAAAATTACAAATTAACATTCACATGTATATAACTGATATACACGAATGCTACGTTAAGGAAATATTTATCCTGAAATGTTGGCCAAATTTCATATATATGCTATATATATATATATATATATATATATATATATATATATATTTTTTAAACACTAAAAACTTTTATATTATGTGTGGAATTAAATACTATTGTTCATAAGAATAGGAGAACCAAAAATCAAGTCTGTTTCCCCACACAAGCTAAGCAAAACAAATGATATTAAAAATTAAACAATAATTAATTGCATATACTGACATATGTAAGTAATTAATGGGTCAGGTGTTTATATCAAGACCGCAACCTTGATTATAAGAATTGTTATCACCACCCGCGCAACGAATATTCGTTTAATTATATAGATGATATTAAGAATCAAAAGAAAATTTGCAGACATTAAACATACAACTAATTCCGTTTTAATCAGTTGCAAATCAAATGCAAACTACTGTCAGTTATATCTACCGAGCCGTTGGAACTTTCCATGATCATCGTCATAGCACGACGGCAAGCTTACTAGCGTGGATCAAACTGTAATTCATTTACATCTTAGATATGCGGCGCCAACCTCCAGTAGACTCGAATACATTACACTCGACTGTAGATGTCGGTTGCACAATTTGTATGCAGTCACAAACATTAACTTTTTGCAGATATCACCACACGTATACAAGTAATACAAATAGATAGACAAAAATTGCGCGGGTGGTGATAAGTATTCACTGAATCAAGTTTTCTAGTTTTAGATAGACACAAATCACTTTGTATCTAAATAGTTGCACAGTTCAGCGAAACTACCATCAACTACACACACTGAAGCATTTCGATCTTACTTGGACATCATCATAGCATAACCCAAAAATGTGCACTTATCTCAATTTTTTGATCATAAGAGCCTTACGCACATGGTTGTATAGTCAGCAATTATGTGAAAGAAATTGTTTCAAACAAAAATCAAATAACTCACTATTTAGTTTATACTGACAAATGTATGTGCATAATGTGTCAGGTGTTTATATCAAGATCGCAACCTTGTTTACAGTAATTGTAATCACCGCCTGCGTAATCAATGTTCGTTTAATTATAAAAATTACTCACTTTGCTGATAATGCGGTAAATGGTGCTGGTTGTTATGATGCCGATGGTGATTATGATGAGATTGCGATGACGAATGTCCGCCTGGAGTCCCTACAAAACTTGGAAGACCCGCCGTCGATTGTTTTATTGCACCACCGGTAGCCTGGCTCGAACTTGAAGCTGATGAAACACTAGTCTACAGTAGTTGATGGAGAAGAAGACACAAAAACGTATTGACACCAAGAAACGCAAAAAAATTAAAGATGCTAGTGCATAAATAAACTTCGTTAGTTTGGCCTGGTTGAATGATCGATTCTTTAAACTTCAATTAAATTAATAAGTTGGACTTATATGTGTTTTGTAAACTATACCCATCAACAGAACTATAAACGGAACAACATCAACATTATGGACCGGTGATTTTCTGTCCAATGATCAAAACGAAATGGATAAATGAGGGCTGTAAAAGACCACCAGGTCGCTCATTTCTAGCGGGGTTTCAATTAATATTATAAATTTACTAAAAAGAGATTCTATATCCAGGCTTGGAACTCTGTTAATCTCAGTAGCCATAATTAAGTATAACAAAGTTCGCTACTCTAACGATAACTTTTCTCAGCTACACCATATTGTAGTGCAGTTTTAATGAATATCTATTTATGAGTAAATAGACAATAAAAGGTCATCTAATCGCGAGAGTAACAGGTAAACTCGCAAGAAAAACAGGCAATAGACTATCCAATATACTATTAGAAATTTGAGGACGTTCATAGGAAATTACCCTCAAAAAGATGTGTAAGAATCCAAGTAAAGTTACCATTTAGTTCAAAGAGATACTGAAATTCCAGAATTATGAACCGATAAGTGATGCCAAGTACTAAACCGATTTTAAGATTAATTGCTATATTGAACATATAATATGCACGCAGATAAAGGAAAGAAAATTGATAATAATAGATGCATATCATAATAACTTTACATTTTAAAAGCTGACAGGTTCATTGCAAAAAATACAGATATTGGATAATAAATAGAAAAATTAAGCAGATAACTAATTAAAATTTCAAAAGACAGCCCCATGAGGAGAAATCAGACTAGCAGTCTTTAACCAAATATATAAAAGTTAAATACTGATTGTTGTGGAGAACTAATATATATGCAATAATGTACTGAGTGTTGCGCACCTAGTAACAAATTAATTCAGATATGACTATAAGGGTAAAGAAAAGTCAATATGATCTCATATGCACATTCGTCTCGTGTTTACTGGTGGCTCATCAGTAGCAGCCGGAATTACGCGCTATACAGTATATATTTTAATGAGGTATGTGGGACAATTAGATAGCACCGGCTCCTACTGATGAGTCGCTAGGAAGCACGAGACGATTGTGTACTGAGATTATACTTCCCGTTCATGCAGACTTTGGTTTAACGTTCTTGTCATATTTGAAGAAATAGGTTACTATGTGCACATCAACTTATACACAATTGTATAATAGTCTTCAACCTACTGGGATTAGGCGATCTAGCTCTACTTTTCGTCCGAATTAATTGAGAAGTTATGCGCTAAATAGACATAGGTATAGCATATTATGGTAGTGCTATTAATGAGAACAAACATGTAATGCTCAATATATTCTGTTGCACCACAAGTTCTCAATTCGTTATCTTTAGACGACGCGTCTAATGAACATGAAACCGGCTTATTCTATGAATTTCCTTTACTACCTTATTCAACATTTAGCTTATACTGACAACATTTACAATAAAAGCCTGGCAAAAACTTCAATTCAATATCAATTCCGCAGGTGGCGCGGTGCCTGTTCTACAATGGCAGATTGGGGATGGCTTTACATAGACATGTAAGCTGGTCCGTTCTTAGACACGTTCACTTTTACATTTATAGACATGTATTAAGCTCTATTCATAATGCTGCAGTAAAGACTTGACTAAACGATATTAATATTCACTTCAAGTAAATCAATCAACTATATCGGAAATATTTCTTCTTATTTTCATAGGTCAAGAAACTAGTCACGCGACGTAACGCACAAAACCGAGTTATATATTCAAGCCTTTATGCAATAAAAATGGCTTGTAAAGAAATCGGTGCGTTGGAACATGATAAGTAGTTACGGTGAAAGCCACGAAAAAGAAAACGAATAAGATCCGGCTCGCGCGATTTGTTTACTAAATAATCATAAGTCAGTGCTAAATAACGGTGTTCTATGTGAAAGGAACTATATCACAAGGTACATGACAACAGGTTCATACTGAAACTACAAACGGCACCAGATGTATATATATATATATATATATATATATATATATATATATATATATATATATATATTATATTGATATAAACTAAACATTGCATAAGAAAGCAAAATCAGTTCAACTACTAGATTCGTTTCGTTCTTGTTAGGGCCTCCTTAGGATTAGCTAGTTTCCAGATTTTTAAAATTTAATGTCATGGAGTCCGTCATATAGTAGTAGATGTGAGATAAAAAAGACGACTGAGCAAAAAGTGTAAGCTATTATATGATTGCAGATTGCATACAATGCGCAGCTCGTAGGAAACATTTAGCATGACTAACGCATTGCAACAAAGATCAGCAAGTTTTCTCTACAAACTATTTCAACCATTACGAAATACCATGAACACGAACACCATAAGGGACTCATTCGAACTAGCAGATGAACTGAATGAGAAAAACATAAAAAACGAAATGGACTCACTTAAAATTTCATCCTTATTTTTAAATACTCAAATGGAAGAACTAACGAATATCCTGTGTGACCTGTGTAAAAATTAATTTTAAGATTTTCATATATATGTATATATATATATATATATATATATATATATATATATATATATATATATATATATATATATATATCTCTCTTTCCACCTCAATGACCACATACTAAAATGTAAAAACCAACAATTTACATTTAATGGGGTAATATTTAAGACAGCTCAATTGTTTAGTTGTAGGTTGCTGCACTGCCTCTCCTCTGACGGCTGTTTATTTTGCCTATCTTGAGTACGAGCCTGAAAAACAAAATGTCTATTAAATACTTTACAAATGCTATGACGACGATCAAATATTGTTCATCACAGGCGCAGCAGAACAAGCCGAAATCATTAAGCAAACCAATGAAGTCGATCAAAACATCAAATTCTCCCTCGAGGTAGAGAATGACAACCTTTTTTAATTATCGGATATAAAATCTAATTCGAGAAGGCAATACATACAATAAAACATAAATGAGCGGTTCACAGATGTCAACATCAAGCCACTTTCGATTCGTATTACAGAGGATACCAAGCATATATTTGAAACGGTGCAAACAGCCAATTTGAAAAATTTCCTAGTTCTACACAACACAAAGTCCGAAAAATTATTATGCATATACAAAGTCCTTTACATACAACAATACGCATTTGGCCTATAAATTTAAAAGTGCCAAAAACATAATATTTAAATCGATTGGCCACAAATCCCACAAATCACACAAATCAACGACAATTTCCATTTATCGATACGAACTGGACAACCAATTCGAATAGTATCAATAAAAATTCCTTCGGATAATTGTTTAGAAGAGTTATAACTGGTTTGCGTATCTGGAAATTTCCCAGTTACCTGATCTGTGTTGTGACTAAAACAGTTTTGTTTCAAGTCGATTTCTTTGGTGGGCATATTTCGGATACCTTTGCCGGTATCCTTCATCGATCCTCAATACATAAAACGTGTTAGGACTAAATTAATAAATCAAGAATGATATTTATTTTATACTTCAGACTGGTTAGTCTCAAACTAGTTAACTGACGTTTCAATAAATAGGCACGCGTTGCACATGTGTGTATGTCAATAATTAATGAGAGCAACCAACTGAAGTAAAAACAGCTGCGCAAACGGCATCACTATGATCATTAAAATTGACAGAAAAGGCGTAAAAAGATGAGCCATCAGCAGTGAAGGCTGCACATCCTGCGTTGTTACTATGGGAGCAAAATAAAACTCTTGAACAATACGAGATTAATGACAATCATTCGTACACGCTACAGCCAACCAAGCGAACATCTAGTCAAAACTCAATTAATCAATACAGGAATAATCAGATCTCAAGCATCACTTTGTAATAACATAATAATGACCACAACACATAAACATACTCAAACTCACAAATCAACACGCAATAAGCCACCAACAAGAACTAGAAGTTAAAATTAAATTAAGACTAGTACTCATTCACCTAATCATTGCAAATCCCGAATGGATATAATTGAAAAAAATTAATGTGCAGTTGAGTAGCCTAGAAATAAACCCGCCATTATCCACGGTATAGATAAACTTCATTATTAAATGTTTATATTCATAAAAATATATTCTGCGTAATAATCAAATGAGATAGAAATTATATGTACATATAGTTTTGCTTAAATAGAAAAACGAGAAACAAAAAAGTACACAAAATTTACATACCAGTATAAAATGATCAAAATGAGAAGAAACTTGACTAAGAACAGTTTTACATGAGGCTGAGAAAGTCCCATGTTAATGCCAGTGCACAAACAAATTGTTTTTGCTTACACAGTTCTGGACAGTATCGATTTATTGAAATCAATTTAAAATTGGGTAGTCAATTAACACACCTAACATTAATGAATGCCGTGCTTCCCTATTAGGATACGATTCAATAACAGTTTACTCATGCAAAGCTGTTCGTAGTCTCATATTGGACTGATCTATATATTTTGTGAAAATTTGTATAGGGCTTGTTTTTATATTACAACGAACATAATTATTTCGTTTACTGCTCCAGTAGATCGGATGATAATAGGGAGCAAAATCACTGTGTTATTTTAAATTAGAAAATATTCATAGTAACCTTTCCATATATAAATAATAAAATGAAATTTTATCAGTCAAAAGAACAGTTTCATTCTCATATTCTTCTCAATTATATACAAATGAAATTATATATATATATATATATATATATATATATATATATATATATATATATATATATATATATACTCTCTCAAAAGAGAAAGAGCAAAACAAATAGAAAAATGTAAACGTGGAGTGTAAAATAAGGCAACAACCAATAAATTGCGTTCAATGCCCAACATGCTTCTTCTGCTTGCAAAAATCAAGTTACAGTTTTTTTATCCATAAAGCTTCGTTTGTGGCTAACTCCTTTCTGTTATTACATTCAGTAATTATCTTAAATGCAACGTATGAAGAACATACGTATGAGGTTTCGGCGATATGTTGCATGCCTTTAAACTATATTGTCTCTCATTCGAATAATTAATCGTCTGGTCGATCGGCCTACGTAATTCGATAGGCAACCCGTGCATGTATATTTAACAATATACATGCGCAAGTTGTCGATTTAAATTTAAAAAAATATACCGAGAGATAAGTATTTTGTGTACTTGAATTACAGTTGTACCTCGAGATACGAGCAGCCTAACACACGAGTTTTTTGAGATACGAGCCGCAGCTCGGGCCATATTTTCGTTCAAGATACGAGCCCAAATCCGAGATACGAGCCGTGTTTCCGGAGCGTCCCGTTAGTTGGCGCGCAGGGTCGAACCTCATCCGAGAGAATCTCTCGCTCACTCGCATGTTTTTGTGCGCAGCACTCTTTTTTGTTAGATTTTTGCGTGATTACTGAACTTTTTTGTGTGTTATCATGGGGCCGAAGAAAGTGAGTGTTAAGGACAATGGTGACAGGAAGAAGAGGATGATTTCGATAAAACTAAAGCAAGAAATAATAGAAAAACATGAGCGTGGCGTATGAGTGATTGAACTCACAAAGATCTATGACCGTAGTACATCGACAATTTGTACGATAAGGAATGTGTAATTTAAGTTTCAATGTTACTAACATAGTTTTAAATTCTTAAAAGCGCCGTTTACGTACGAGTGCTCACATCACTTCCCCCTCCCTCCTCCTTTCCGTTCACCTTCGTTAGCTGCACTCGTCTGTGTCCAAAGTAAGACTATTATGCTAAATAACTCTTTTATTTCTTTATTTCATATTTTGTTATGTATTTGTTAATTATAAATGTTTGTTTGAAATTTATTCATAATTTACAATGGGTTGGGGATTTTTCATAGGTTCTGAACGGATTAAATCGAATTCAGTTATTTTAAATGGGAGAAATTCGTTTTAGATACGAGCCGATATACTGGAACGAATTAAACTCGTATCTCGAGGTTCCACTATATATATATATATATATATAAATTATCAAGCGACAAAGAAAATATTATTTTATAAATATCTTACAATAAATCAAAAAGGAACGAGCATAATTAAAATTAAATAAAGTAGAATGGACAATTTTCAACTTGATAACTGTACTTGATTTGGTCGTGTTGACGGAAATTTAGGAGCTGAAACATTTTGGTGCTTCTTTGTAACAACTTGCTGACTTGTTTTCTCCAGCCCTGTAGCTGGTGTCGTGGTAGTTGATGCACCAGGAGCCGCTGTTGAAGCTAAGATGGCTGATGAATTTGTTGTCACGGAACTTGCAGATGCATCCTGGGAAGCCACATCGGACGATGATTTGGCTGCAGAATCGACACCGCCTGGTGTAGAAGAGGAACCACTACTACCGAACACCATCAACTGTGCATTACCATGCCAACCGAGAAATGCAAGAAAAATCAATTATATATCTTATTTACCCAAAAGATCTCAAAAAATAAAGATGAATGCAAGCTTTAAAAAATAAGATCGACTGTTAAATACTGTTTGTTGCGGAGAACTAATAGATATGCAAGTATGTATTAGGTGTTGCGAACCTAGTAACAAATTAGTTCAGTTGTGACCAGAAGGATAAACCAAATGAAGCATGAACGGAAAGTATAATCTCATGCACATTCGTTTCGTGCTTACTGGCGACTCATTAGTAGGAGCCGGTATTACGCCCTTTAACCACTATATATTTTGGTCAAGAATGTTGGATAATAGGACCGTAAAATCTCCTAGACGAATGTGTAAACCTGCAATATTGAAGCTAACATCGTATAGTCTACGACAATGCGACTTCAACGCTAACTCACACTATATAATATATATACCGAGTCTGTAAAGGATACTAACACTGGCTATTGTGTTAGTAACCGATACCAACATTATTGTACCGAAAAGGTACATGGTACTAAAACTATATTTTCCGAGTCGGAACATGGTACCAATATGATTGATATAAATTTATGCTATAGTTCACCGAAATTCAGAATTACAACAATTTCTGAACACTTGTTACTCCAGTAAATCCATACACCCTGGCCTTGATCGATATCAGTTATCACATTCCGTGGTAAGCATGACATCATTCAATTCAATATATTACAGTTAAATACTGTTTGTTGCGAAGAACTAATATATATATGCAAGTATGTATTAGGTTCTGCGAACCTAGTAACAAATTAGTTCAGTTGTGACCAGAAGGATAAACCAAAGGCAGCATGAACGGAAAGTATAATCTCATGCACATTCGTTTCGTGCTTACTGGCGACTCATCAGTAGGAGCCGGTATACGCCCTTTAACCACTATATATTCGGTAGAAGAATGTGGAATAATAGGACGGTACAATCTCCTAGACGAATGTGTAAGCCTGTAATAGTGAAGCTAACATAATCTGAAGTCAACGACAATTCGACTTCAACGCTAACTCACACTATATAATACATATACAGAGTCTGTAAAGGATACTAACACTATGGCTATTGTGTTAGTAACCGATACCAGCATTATTGTACCGAAAAGGTACATGGTACTAACACTATGGTTACCGAGTCGGTACATGATACCAACCTGATGGATGTAAATTTATGCTATAGTTCACCGAAATTGAGAATTACAAAAATTTCTGAACACCTGTTACTCCCGTAAATCTATACACTCTGGCCTTGATCGATATCAGTTATCACATTTCGCGGTAAGCATGACATCATTCAAATCAATATATAACGGTTAAATACTGTTTGTTGCGGAGAGCTAATATATATGCAAGTATGTATTAGGTTTTGCGAACCTAGTAACAAATTAGTTCAGTTGTGACCAGAAGGATAAACCAAAAGCAGCATGAACGGAAAGTATAATCTCATGCACTTTCGTTTCGTGCTTACTGGCAACTCATCAGTAGGAGCCGGTATTACGCCCTTTAACCACTATATATTTGAGTAAGGAATGTGGTGTTGTGTGTATCGTCCTATTATCCCACATTCCTCACCCAAATATATGGTGGTTAAAGGGCGTAATACCGGCTCCTACTGATGAGTCGCCAGTAAGCACGAAACGAATGTGCATGAGATTATACTTTCCGTTCATGCTGCCTTTGGTTTATACTTCTGGTCACAACTGAACTAATTTGTTACTAGGTTCGCAACACCTAATACATACTTGCATATATATTAGTTCTCCGCAACAAACAGTATTTAACTGCTATACGATGTTAGCTTCAATATTGCAGGTTTACACATTTGTCTAGGAGATTGTACCGTCCTATTATCTAACATTCTTGACCAATATATATAGTGGTTAAAGGGCGTAATACCGGCTCCTACTGATGAGTCGCCAGTAAGCACGAAACGAATGTGCATGAGATTATACTTTCCGTTCATACTGCCTTTGGTTTATCCTTCTGGTCACAACTGAACTAATTTGTTACTAGGTGCGCAACACCTAATGCATACTTGAATAAGATCGACTGTTTCAACCTTGTTAGCAATACTTGTATTAGATTTAATGGAAGAAATAATTATCAGCTTGCTAAATTTATTAACCTAAACTGAACGAGGGGTTGACCCACAGCGGTATAATTTTGCGCAGTGCTTTGGTGAAAATTCAGGAATGCGGAAATGAATCGTAATTTAAAGCTGACAGGGATCGTGCGATACGGCTGAGAAAATAAGATTCAAGTTCAAGCTGTGAAAGAATATAAACGGACAGTAGACTCTATCGTGCCAGTGGCGCAGTAGTTAAACGAATATTGGATAAGCAATATGCGTAAGGCCTTGAGCATTAAGGGTGAATTGGCCGAAGAGAACTAAATCATGGTGAATAAGATGGGCAATCTTTCAAACAAATATTATTTGTACTATATGTCCAAAGAATATCGGCTGAAATCATTCAGTAGGCGTAGTAAGCTAATAGCTAGTAAAAACAACTTCAAATGCTTAAATGGTTCCAGTTTTGCCAAAATATTTACGCATGAAGTCGCATTGTCGAAGACTTTATATGAAGTTAGCTTTCATACTACAGGTTTACACACTCGTATAGGAGATTGTACCTTCCAATTTTCCCACATTTTTCACCCAAATATATGGTTGGCAAAGGACGTAATACCGGCTCCAAGTGAACAGTAAGTCAACAGTAACCACGAAACAAATTTGCATGAGATTATACTTCCAGTCATATTGTCTTTGGTTTATCCTTATGGTCATATTTGAACTAATTTGTTACTAGGTGCGCAACACCTAATACACGATTTAGGCATGCTATTGACACAATATCCCGAACCTTTTAAAAAATCATTCATGCCACGAAAAATAATGACAACTATTGGAAGCAAGTGAGCCAACGTAAGATAAATGCTAAAAATATACATTTCAGCGAGTCTAATGTCTCAGTGCTTGTGTCTGACGTTAACGTTTCTATGTTGTGCGACTGGGAAGAAACAGGATTGGTATTTATCCCAAATCCGCAAAATATAATAAAATAATTATCATCACCCGCATAATCAATGATGGATATATTGAATCGCCTATATGAAAGTAGCAAAAGCTAACAAAATTATTATTATAACCACAGAAATTAAGCGGTCGACACTCCAGATATGCAACGTTATCTATTTATTTGCGGCTAATTTCTGCTAGTGAGATTCTCGTCGAAGACTAAACAGAGTCTAAATGCATTAGTGCGAGTGACTGACGTTGCATTTTTATGTTGTTACACCGAATAGCGAGAAGGAATTAGTGCTTACTTCATGTCCATATGTACACGCGTCTGACAGTGATGTTGCAATTTTATACCAATGACACATATACACGGGATTGATGATTATTTCTGGTCCAAATACTGTATCAGCCCTTTTAACGAGCCGTGCATTATAATTAACCAATATTGTAAATATTCGTTTATTTGAAACATGTGGCTCATATGATCGGATTTAACAAATTTTGTTTCTGTTGTAGTTAATATCGTTTTCTGGTTAAAAGGTAAAATATGTTTTAGCATTACGACTGAAACATGACATTTGATTATACAAAGTAGTTACAGATTCAAAAAAGTAGGTGATGCGCTTCTATCCAGTAAGATTACCTGACCCTTGTTCTGCCCAACTAAGTATTTCCACCCCATATCCTAATTTGTATAACTGATATTTCGGCATCCTATTTCAGAAGCCTGATTCAATGGTAAGATCAAACAACAGACAGTTTCAAAATTAAGCAGTCATTGCTTGCGCGGGAGATGATAGCAAATGTTTAAGCTAAAATTGCGAGCTTGAAGTAAGCACCAATCCTATTGTATTTTAGCAGTCATCCAATATTTTAGCAAAATTACCGTCAGTCACACGTACTGATGCGTTTCGACCTTCCACGACCATCATCAGAGCACGACGGAAAACTGACTAGCGAAGATCAAACCGTAATACAGATATATGGAAAGCAAAGTTAGATATGCAGCCTTCACTTCTAGTAATCTCGCATACATTGTACTCGGCTGGAAACGTCGGCTGCACAATTTCTATACAGTCACAAACATGAACTTTTTGAAGCTTTCGCTACAAGTATACACTAAATAAAATTAAACAATCAACGATTTCGCCGGCAGTGATAACAATTATTTAAATTAAGTTTGCGATCATGATATAACTACCAACACCATTGAATTGAACCAATCGAAAAACATAGCAAAACGAACGTCAGTTACACATACTGGCGTGTTTCGACCTTCAATAATCATTATCGAAGCATGACGGCAAACTGACCATTCAGATAAAATTGAATTTTTCTTTATATCAAGCTCGCAAACATGATTTAAGGAAATGTTATAACGCATATAAAAGTAGCGAAATCTGCTGTACAGTTTATGCTTGTGACTGCATAGAGATTGTGCAGCCGACATTTCCAGCCAAGTACAATGCATGCTAGAATACTACGGGTGAGAGCCGCATATATAACTTTGCTCTCCTTATATATACATAGAAGATTGATCCTCGTTAGTCAGTTTGCCGTCGTGCTCTGATGATGGTCGTGGAAGGTCGAAACGCATCAATACGTGTGACTGACGGTAGTTTATCCATGCTGTGCGACTGATAAAATACAATGCACTTGATGTTTATATCAAGCTCTCAAACTGGATATTTATTAAGTCAAGTGATAAATTTATACTTACTGGTAGACTTTTATGAGTCCCCACGGGCACACTCATTGAAATGACGTTATAGTGATAAAATGGCCTCTACTGGCGGTCAATTAGATAAACGTGCGCGATGCCTGTGTGAAAATGCGCGCGTTAGTTTAGGACTGAGGAGTAATCACAAACTGCCAATGTGTGTAGCATGTGGTAGTGTATCTCAGTAATTAGAGCAACAGAATCCGAAGCAGATCAGCACAGGTTCGAGGACTGTCCACAGCAAATTCTAGACAGTACGTGATGTGTTCCAAAATAGGTCCAATCCGGTTTACTGGATGAAAGTGCTTTTCTTCATTTTACAATGCCTAGTTTATATTGGCAAATTTATGCATATAATTGGACTGATTTTTGTATCAAGATCGCAGCCTTAATTTAAATAAATTTTGTCATCGCCTGCGCAATCGATGCTCGTTTAATTATATCAATGTTCAATTCACTACACTAAACTAGGTAGCGTGGTGTCTGTGTTATAATGAAATCTTGGAAAGGTGATTAGTTGTAACTTAATGTCCAAGGATATGTTGTATAGGCTACACCTAAGCGAAAGGCTAACCAAGAAAAACTAGTCAGTTTATAACTGAAAATTTTGTAGCGTGCGGCAGGGTGGCCAGTGTTCAGAGTAACAGACTACGAAGTAAACATGCCCAGGTCTGATTCCTGTCTGCGATAAATTCTGGACAGTACGTGACGAGTACCTAATAAGGAACAAACCAGTCTACTGCATGATTTGCCTGTTCTACATTACACAATGCTCAGTTTATACTGGCAAATGTATGTGCATAATGGACCGGAGTTGAGATCAAGATCGCAACCTTGAAACGAAAGTTGCAACTAAAGATTGTATTGAACACATAGCAACTTTAAAACTGACTTTCCCGTTGAGTAAAGTGCATGCAGGACCACCAGAGATTAGACTTAGCCCAGCTTTTTGAATTAATACCTACTTCAAATATAGTTTAATCGCCTTCATCCATCTAAAGGAAGTCAATGGTCAATAAATAAAGTAATCGGGAAATTTCCAGACTTTAAAAGAAACCTGTTGCACGACAGGGAGTAGATTAATTATCTTCTCTTTGTGGGGCGCCACAAGGAATAGGTAATTTCCAGACTTTGTTATTAAACATGATTGATTTTAATAATTCTATAAATGGAAAAAATAAATGAAAACGAAATTCACCCATAAAGTCAAAATGGACATTGAAAATATGACTAGTATCTTAATACAGCATCATTGACCACAAGCTATATCTGAAAAAGAGAGCATGCTTTCTCTAAGCGCCAAAACTAACCTGATTCGTTGACGCGTCGGTTAAATTCACCGATGTCGAATTTCGATTTCCATTGGAAACATCAATCGAAGTCGCAATAGACGTGGATAGTAGAACGTCAAGATTGTTAAATGCAGGGAAAGCATGTTGTGCAAATGTGAAATGCGGTGGTGTTGGAGCCACAAGCCCACCAGTAGACGTAGATACACCAACGTTGACAGACGGTTGATCGTAGGAATTCGCAGACAGCGATTGGTCGGTTGGAAGCCTTCCGATATCATTCCAATGGAAAATCATGACGCGTACGCAAACAGCCCGATTGTAGTCGGCCAATGAGATTGGTCCGGCAGATGGTTGTTGTTGTTGATGATGATGATGTTGGTGCAGATTGTGGTTTTGAGGTTGATGATGCAGATGGTGTAGGACATTGTCCGACGACGCAAGAGCAGGATAGAAGTTGAGGGAAGTGGGTTGCGTGAGAAGGGACAGTACAGCTGGAGCGTGAGTCTACTCATGTAGATATGATTAAATCGCGATATAATGCATCATTATGAAAACGGCGGCAAGCAAAGCGAAACAAACGCTTGTTTGTTAGTTTAGTGTGTGAATTTGTTAGGTTAGTCGTAAATGAATTTCATTCATAATCAAATATACGTGTGCAGTAATCAAAAAGAGATGGAATTCATACTTGCTTTTCAAGATTGCAATTAATAGATGGAGCAGAGCATAGAATCGGTTAATGGAAAAGTAAAAGATATGAGTAACTTAAAGTTATGTTAATAAGATTGGCGTGTGAAGTTATTTGGTTCATAACGTAAATTAGTGTAATTATGCAAGGATACAGGATTTCAGTACACATTTTAGTTTGTATTAGAATGTAAATTTCGTTCGCTAATTGTAGGTATATATAATTCTGGGTAATTTCAGGAATTGAATTCTTTTACATTATTGATTGTGACAGAGATGCACGTTAATGCACTGACGTTAGTGGCATGGTTTTTTTAGTATGTGGTGTTTAGCAAACACAAATGTTATAATGCGCGCTCCGGCGGGTATAAATGCGAAATGTGTAAAGCGCCTAAGTATCAGAATGACCAGTGTACTCGCTTGTAAATAAAAAATGACAATTTATTTATGAGTGCATGCATTTGTTCGAGAGCTTACATGAAGAAGACTGCGAACAGCCGAACAAAATGGTCAAAATCGCCATACTGCTTAACTTGACGAACGCGAAGGCATGAAAGAGTAAACACAAAGAACCAGAAACATGCGGATGGATAGCAGGCATAACGGAATAAAATGATGCGGAAAGCCAACGTGCAGTTATAACACAATTAATTCAAAGGCAATAAACAAACAACGAAAAATATACCGACAGAAAGAACACGATTGAGGATGCACACATATTCCAAAAACGCAAGAGAAAACTAGTGAGGAGATAGTCGAAGAAATGCCGGAATTATACACGGGGTAACTGATGAAGAAACAATATTTCAGCATAAATAAGATTTAAAAGAAACATGTTGCGCGACAGGGAATAGATCACAATCAGGTAAATATTTCATCCTTCCTTAGAAAGAGTCATCAACCTATTGGTTACGGGATGCTAAGTGACAGAGAGGTTGTCAAATTGATAAGGCAATTATAAACATATAATTGACGCGAAGACAAAAGTTAGGCAAAATCTCAAACAAAGCCGTCCATGTTAGAACAACACATGTGGCATTTACGAATAAGTTATCATTTAAAGAGGCATAGAGAGACTGGAATTGATTGTGTTTCATCGTTATTTTAGTAAATGATGTGGTCAGAAATTTGGAGAATATGTAAAAAACGCGATTTCTTGAAAATACTTGTGTTTGCAGATAGATTTATGCTCGCGTGTGCATGCGTGAAAGTGTATGAGAATTGTAAACACATTGATGAATCGGTTAGAGGGACAAAACAAGGCAAGAAGCAAAAAATAACTGTTAGACAACGCGCAGCAAAAAGCATTGGTTAGATTGTTAATACGTATTATTGAAATGCAAAAAACGAACAGATCATGAACTCAAACTAGGCAGGCAAAAGAATGCAGTGCGTATGGAAATAGGATTTGCGTTCATTCGTTTGACAAAATAGACACCAAACATCCCGAGATTATTCATCCTATTGCATGGCAGTGTTACTCAATGACAGCTGAAATTTACAGCCTGTAAATCAGTATTAACATCCGTGCATCTTTCTGACGCAATAAACGAAATATACAAGCCAATCCAGTATTTTTGCAATACTATTAAATAGCTGTAAATTTATCAGGATAACTAACAGGCAAACTAAACCTCTCCACAACACCATTAGGGCCAAGTTAGCGTTTGGGCAAGACAACATCAGCAATATAGCTTCTTTGCAGCTTTCACTGTATCACGTCATAAACAACCCAAACCTCGCAGCAAACTTTTCCCTTCTAGGTGAAGAAAGTTACGCAGATGATTTTACTAGACATCTGAAACAAGATCGCCACTGAGCTCGAATCGATGCCATATCACTAATGGTTTCTAAACAAGAATTATGGTGCGCCCGAGGACCCTATCCTGGCAGACGAGTGGGTCCTATACTAAACATTTTGGATGTAAGTGGCTTCAATTGTTTCTGCCATGTCAAAATCTGACCACTTTATTTCTTACGCCAATCTGGTACTGAATGAGAGAACAGAGCTCTAATGGGCGATGGAAATGAGGGCATACGCAAAACGTTACCGAACCAACGAAGTTGATGGAGCCTTATTTTTTCAAAGCCGAGGAGCACTTATTAGCAGATCCAAAATACGTCTACGTATTTCAACGTTAGTTATTCGCTGTTGGTAACCAACTTGCACTATCCTTCTCAAACTACGATGAAACATCCATCATTATATATATATATATATATATATATATATATATATAATTACGTGAATTTGTGCATATCATCATGACTGAATTTCACCAACGCATGAAGTGGTATATATGCAATCGCCGCAAGCACTATCGGCTCAATGTCACGCGTAATTTAGCCCAAAACCAGGATTAATCTAAAAAATATTCTTGATTTTACAGTACGCTAAATTAAAAATTTAGCCTCATTAGTAATTTAAACAATTCTATGTTATCATCAAACCTTCCGTACATACATATTTAGACACAAACATACCTAGATACATACTAATATGCATGCAAACAAACTTAAAATCATAAATATATACAACACACATACATAAATACGTATACACACATAAATATATGCATACTACATATGCAAGCATACATATATTCATACACACATACATACATACATGTATGCTGAATAACACATATAAACGCATTATCTCGGCTCTTTTATGTACAAGTGTATAAGCATTCGGTGAAAAAGTATTTTTAAACCAATAAACATGCGCAAAAGAACGATTAATTAAGCAAATATTGCTTCATGCAGCAACGGACCAAAAGGCGTTTTATAATGCCAAAATGGCGCTTACCACAGCGGATCTGTGCTGTGCCTGCTGAAGTTGTTGTCCAGACTCTTCAGAAACATGAGCTGTGGAATTTTTGTTTGAAGCTTGCACTGATATTGATGATGCCGATGATGATGCTAAAGCAATACTGACTGGTGCCTTCTGGTTTCCAATAGCTGAAGCATTCTCTTGTGAGGCAGCTCCATTTGCAACCACCGACTGGCCACTTGCGGATGCAGGAAATTGATGTTGCGACTTCGTATTACAAGATAATTGTTATGTAAAAGGCAGAACGCGAAGCAAAAATACAAAATGAGCCTTTTAATGATAACAAGTTATCGTAAGTGTTAGTACTGTCACAAATAGAATTTTTTCAAAAATATTCACCCAACGCTTCCTTTGCGGTGCATACTTTAAATCACCGGCATATATATTTAAACGAACATTGGTTGCGCGGACGGTGATAACATTTACTATAATCAAGGTTGCAAACTTGATATAAACGCCTGATCCGTTAAGTAATCACATTTGTCAGTATAACGTACGAATTTTATATTGTATAAAAGGCAGTTCATCCAGTAGACCGGTTTCATTCTTATTGGCAACTCATCACGAACTAGCTAGAATTTGCTGGCGTGAAATGAAACACTTTAATCTACTTTCCTCAACACACCCAAGATCCAATATATGAACTGCTTCAGCTAATAAATTTTTATTATGTTGCTTTTTATAAGTGAGTGAAAATAGGAAATACTTGAAATCTGATTAAAGATATCATAGGAAAATTTGCATTAAGCTAGAGAAAATAATTAAGAATAAACCTCAAATTGATATAGCCAAACTCGAACAACCGTCCATCCGACAAAACTATGAAAACATTTTTAAGGCTTATCTAACTGGTCTGAATAGCGAAAATCCGAATATACTTTGGTCCAAGATAAGTTCCACTATGCACAATGCAGGTACTACTGTATGTGGCATAGCAGGCCCCCGTAGAAATAATCACTGGCTCTCTGTAAAATCTATGGAGATACTCGAAATAAGGCGCCAAATTCCACCTGGCTCGACTCATAATAATACCCGTCGCAATATAATACGCCAACTTAAGCGCAGTCTAAAAGGCGATCTCGAAAACTTTTGGAGCAGAAAGGCTGAAGAAATGGAAGTAGCTTTCGCGTCAGGTAACAGTCGCTGTTTGTTCCAACTTATACGCACAACAGGTCCGAGAAAGTTAAAAGTTAGCGAAACTATAAATGATAGTAACAACAAATTAATAACCGATAAAAGCAAAGCCGCCGGCCCCGATGATCTGCTTCCGGGATTGTTTAAGGATGGTGGCGATATAATTTCAGGAGCGTTGACCAAACTTTTTCATACTATATGGAATGAGGAAACCGTACCACTTGACTGGAATGAGTCGACCATCATTCTCATCTTCAAAAAAGGCAATCGTAATTCGTGCGATAACCATCGTGGTATAAGTTTGACTCCGGTCGTATCAAGGTTATTTGCTTCGATTATCCTACGTCGTCTTAATTCTTCACGCGAATCACAAACAAGAGAAGAACAGGCCGGATTCCGCGCAGGACGAGGTTGTATAGATAATATTATTACGTTAAGGCAAGTTCTCGAACAGAGACATTTATATCACCGTCCCACAATAGTCGTCTTTCTAGACTTCAAGGGCGCATTTGATTCGGTGGATCGCAATGTTTTATTCCATATCTTGTCGAAAAGCGGTGTGCCCACGAAAATTTGTTAATATTATACGAGCTCTCTACACAAATACTTCTGGTCGCGTTAAGGTTTACAACGAATTAACGCATAACTTTACAACCAGCAGTGGTGTTCGTCAAGGTTGTCCACTTTCCCCATTTTTGTTTAATTTTGTAATCGATGTTATTATGAACAACACTCTCACATTCAGGACGCTGGAGTTGAAGTTCTCCCGGGAGATAAAGTAGTCGATCTTGACTATGCGGACGATATCGTACTATTATTCGACAATCAGCATGCTGCCCAGACCACCTTAAATAGATTAACAGACGTTGTTCCGTCTTTCGGTATGAAATTCGCACCTTCTAAATTTAAGATACTGTTACAGGATCACCCACCACTCACTCCAACGTTGCAACTGCAGAATGAAGATCTTGACATAGTCGACAGGTTTAAATATCTTGGGAGCTCTATCAATAACGTAGGCAATATGTCCGACGAGGTGAGAATACGGATCGCGAAAGCTAGAGTAGCTTTCTCGAACCTTCGTCATTTATGGAGAAACGCGAATATTTCACTTTGCCTTAAAGGTCGTGTTTACAATGCATCTGTACGCGCAGTCCTACTATACGCTAGTGAAACTTGGCCTCTTAGAGTTGATGATCTGAGACGCTTACAGGCATTCGATCATCGTTGTTTGAGAAGTATAGCACATGTTGGCTACCAACAACGAATAACTAACGTTGACATCCGTAGACGTATTTTTGGAACTGACAATAAGTGCTCGTCTTTAGAAAAGCAAATAAGGCTCCATCAACTTCGTTGGCTCGGTCACGTTTTGCAGAAACAATTAAAGTCACTTACATCCAAATTGGGTAGTATAGGATCCACTCGTCTGCCGGGATGGGGTCCTCGTTCACATCACAGTTCTTGGTTAGAAACCCTTAGCGTTATGGCAGCGAATCGAGCTCAGTGGCGATCTTGTTGCAGATGTATAGGATAATCATCTTCGTAACTTTCTTTTCTTAGTAGGGCAAAGTTAGCTGCGAGGTTCGGTTTGTTTATGACGTGATACGGTGAAATCCGCAAGGAAGCTGTGTTGCTGATGTCGCCTTGCCCGAATGCTAACTTGGCCATAATGGTGTTGTGGAGAGGTTTAGTTTGACTCATTTCTGTGAGTTATCCTGATAAATTTACTCATAGTAGTAAGGTTTTACTTCTCTCTCTACCCCTCTCCCTCTCTCGTAAATCTCAATAATAATTTATCTAAATTCACTTATATACTTTTTTTCACTTTCTTATGGCTATATGGCAGTGAAACATTAGTCACCTGACTTTTGTGTGGCTGGAAATGATGAATGATGAAGCTAGAGAAGAGTAGTAGGCACAATACTAGGTAAGAATTATTATCATAGCTATCTTGTTTTAGTAGTCTTTTATCCGAACTTGCTATATTTACTCACAAGTAGTTCTGCAAATCAACGTATAATTTAGGCTGAATCAATAATAAAATAAGCCTAAATTATCGAGACATTTAAGCTAAAACTGATAAGCCATAATAAACACTCACAATTAAGCGTTGGTTAAAGTTTTTCCGTAAAGTGTCATCACCAGAGACCAAATTGCTGGAAGGCGTCTCAGACGTGGTGGGTCTACCAGTAGAAGGACCACCTCGGCTAGGCAGGTTATTTGCGGCAGATGACGGCAAATGCTGATTATTCGTCTGTGCACAAACAAGTAGGGGAAATCATATACATCTTAATTGAAGTTTAAGCAAAGCAATTGAAGGAAATAAGTACGAAAAAGGCATACGACACATTTCGTACCAACGCACATGGGCAAAAACAAACAAGTTCTGAAAAGCACGAAAGAATGAAGCATGCTCTCATTCTATCGTGAACTCAACAGACAAACTCATAAAATAATTAATACAGGAAAGTAATGCGAGCAGAAATTGGCAGAACTTCATAAATATATTAAAACCAAAAAATCATGATTTCAAAATATATACAAACAGATTATATCTAAAAGAAGCATTTGGCACAACAGGGAAAAGATTAATTACATGGGCTCAACAAGGAGTTTGCATTCACCGTCATCAATTTTACTCCGATTATTTCGACTTCCGGTTTCGGAAGAATTTTATAACGTAAAGCACAACCCAAAAGCAATTTAACAACGAATATGTCAAGTCGTAAAGGTAGTTTAAACTGTCTCATTTATACTTATAGCTAGATCTCTTAAACATAACTACGTCATAAAAGTGTGTGTGTGTGTGTATGCCTGTTTACACTCATTTCGATGAGTCAAATTGAAGTTAGTGGATACAAGCACCTTGTTGAGACCAACAAGGAGAAGGTAATTAAACAGATTATGTAACAGAGCCATGTTTAAAAGGCAAAGCACACACACATACGGACGCACACACATCGCGTTAACTTGGCCGCGAACACTACTTAACGAGAAACAAACATTTACAAACTACCAAACCAAGTGCCATTTAAACATAAAGAAGCAATAATTTAAAACAAGGTTTCTATCTTGATATGAACACCGATCCCATTATATACATACATTTTCGATATCATCCAGTAAATCGGTTTTCGACATTATCGTGAACTGCACACGTAGTCCAGAATTTTACACGGGCAGGGCTCAAACCAAGGCACGTCTGCTTCGGTGTTTATATCAAGATCATCGCCTGCGCGACCAATATTCGTTTAAAAATAAAAGCAGTTCTCTATTTTATGATACATTCTGACATTCATTTTTGCCGAAATCAAATATTTTACAAATATGCCTACATCAAATTATATAGATTAGCGAGGTAAAACTATATACTACCTAAACAGTGTAACAAATATTGAGATAATGAAAAATATCGCAGAACCATATGCGTAGCCTTCCAGGATAGGCTTCAAGATAACATAATAAAAAAATAAACAAAATTGTAGCAATAACCAAAAGGATAAACAGAATAAAATATTTATTACTGCAAAGCGTTATCATTTTCACTCTTTTAGAAAGGCTATTGGCTTCTCCATTGCAAACAATTATAAAAATAGTTATTCAAACAATGTATAGCTAAAATACAGAAAATTAAAGCGCAGCAAACGCTATTTATGCAATGTCTGCCGAAATAATGTAAAACAAATCAGGTCTCTCAATTGAACAATTCCAGAACCAACAAAGATGTATTGAAGTCCATTGTATGATGACACAAGTTCCACACCGTTGCGAAGTAGTGCAGTCAGTGGCATACCTCCAACGATATAACAATTTTTCAACGAATATTCTCATTTTTATTTTGGCTCTATAATGAAAGCTTAATTTAATTTACCTCTTCATGCAATATTTGCGACTTTGAAAAACGCAAATGGCAGTTGTCGCTGACATTACAGAAACGTAAATTTTTTTAGGTGTTAAAATTAATCACTAGTTTCCACAAAAATGGCTATAAAAATTTTAAAAATCAAACTATTTCCACACGCGTATTCATTGATTGTTTTGCAGTATCAAGAAATATTCTCAATACATAATGTCCATGGTTTAACCAAATGGCGGCAAAACGTCAATGAGTTGCATTTCTGGAACATAAATATTTGACATTCGTGATACAACTGGAAACCAAATACAAAATCTCTCATAGAGAAGGAAGGAGTTCATTAACCACTGCTTTACTACACTGAGCCAGCAAAATAAACGAATGGCTCACTGCCGCAGAAGCATGAAATACATAGCCATGCTTGGCCAGTGATTAAAACCAAGTCGTCCGTTCCTCGTGAGGACATTAACACGCACAAACATAAAAGCAAACATAATTACATACAAGTATGCCCACACACATAAACGTATACGTACGTATATACAAAAATAAT
The DNA here is from genome assembly GCA_029291075.1 of Eudiplozoon nipponicum. Classification (NCBI taxonomy): domain Eukaryota; kingdom Metazoa; phylum Platyhelminthes; class Monogenea; order Mazocraeidea; family Diplozoidae; genus Eudiplozoon; species Eudiplozoon nipponicum. The sequence goes on along the minus strand of JAQBSW010001181.1, from coordinate 1,483 downwards.
AACATGCATTCATAAGTACACACATGTATGTCTATATAAATAAATAAATAAATAAATACATGCATACACACATAAACAATTCCTACAAACATGCATACGCATAAATGCATACACACACATAAAAACATAAATAAATACATTCACACACAAATGCATAAATACATCTATGCATACATATATGTACATACACATACATGAAACCATGAATAAATATAAATACATAATAATAAGTACATAAATAAATCATTATATACAGAATTAAAGATCACAATGGAGATGGGTGATTTAGATTCAGCCTTTCTTCTCTTAGATTGGCTATCGACGAAATCTGATAAGCACTATCTAACCGGAGCACCAGGCTTAGAAAGGCTATCGAACATCTTTATTTAGAAGCGTGTAGTTAACTGGCCATCTTTACAGGCCATATAATAAAATATAGCCAAAGTGATCGGTTTAATAGGCTAGTTAGGCGAAGCACTTACCGATTGATGCAATTTGTTGCGTTGTTGTAGATGCGGCTGCTTACCAGAAGAAGGAGGCATACCGACGCCAATTCGGTTCTGATGTGCCTGCTGGTTAGATTGCAATTGGATAATTTGTTAGTATATAAAACGGTAATTATGCGGCTAGGTAGTTGTTTAGAATTTTTAAACAGGTAATAAAGAATTAAGTATTTGTTAAAGATATGCAAACACACACACACAGTCGCCAGCTGAGCAATTAAAAATATTTTACTCTATGTAAGTATTTTTGCACTGCAAATATAAAAAATTCAGTGAAAGTCGAAAAGCAAATAGTTTCCATACGTCGACCAGATTTGCGATAATTTAAAATAGATGGCCGGAAGTAATGATCGGATGTTCACGATATTTTTATTATTCCAACACTTCATATCTATTGAGTGCAATTAATATTGCTGTTTCGTTTCGTCTCTTTGCATAAAAATCCATTTCATTTAGAGATATTTATGCTTTTGTTATTTTAAAATTATTTTTACACTTATGATTAATTCCGGAATCGCCCTTCTAATAAGTACTTAAATGTTGAATCTCTTTGTGCAGTACTGTCCTTCTTGTGGATTTGACCGCATTTTGTTTGTGCGGGACAATTGATAGCACTCTTAGGTCGGTAAAATCTTGAATTTTGTACATTTTCAGGTGCTCTCATTATTGGCCTCGATTGATGGGTTCTCACTTGTCCCTTCTTTTTTAAGCCTTCCATTAGCTGATTGTCTGAAAATGACGTTGGAACAAGATTTTCAATTCTTCTTTTTCCTAATTTTCGAGACCTTATTTCCAGTCCCATCTTCAGGGTTGACACAATACACACAGGAATAAAACACAACTTGTGGTAAATGTGGTATCCTCATTCAAGACAGATATATTTATATTTATTTTAATTCCAAATGTTTTTTTTAATTGTCTTCCTAATATCCGGTCTTCATAACTAGTTTCTAATACTCAAATGTATAAAAAAACTTATC